>JANHGB010028989.1:0-22560 GCA_026283785.1 Coracopsis vasa | reverse complement strand
GTGTCTCTGCCCATGGCAGGGGGGTTGGAACTAGATGATCTTAAGGTCCTTTCCAACCCTAACTATTCTATGATTCTTCTTCTATGATTTTAAGTCTTTGACCTGTTATAGAATCAGCTAAATGCTGATTAATAAATGCCACCCAAACATGCTAGCTCTAACAGTATTACAGTTTTAATTTTTTCCCAAGATTTCCTACAGGTTAAACAGACAAGTGCATACATTAACAGCTACAGCCCTTGAAGAAAACAGGTTGTTCTTCACTGATCTAAAAAATTAGTAACTCTAAGATCATCAGCTGCTGGCAACAGGATGACTACATTTAGCCACACCATCTCCCTGACTGTCTTTATTAAATATTAAGTAAGGTGGACTTCAGCTGTAAATACCAAGGAAAGGACTTAAGTATTCTGACAGCTAAGTTCCTCTGTTTATTAAAAAATAACCATCTTCAGAAATTTATTTTTCTTCTTTTAAAATAATAATAAAAAAGGACTAATTCTCTGTGCTAGAGATACAATATGCTTAACAGTAACTCTTCTGATTTCTCTGCTATTCAGTCCTTTGGTGAAAGTAAATATCAGCTGCTACTTGAAGAATATTTCATCTGTGGTTGGGCTATAGGAAAAAAAAAAAGCCTTAATACATTATTTGTTCAGGATCATATTATGAAGCTTCCTGTATGTCTCCACAGGAAAATAAATTTTAAGGAAAATTCTTAGGAAACCTAGAAAAGGAAAAAGATTAAATATATTTGGGAAATCTGCATGAATGATAAAACTATATATTACACACACACACACACACGCTCCCCTCTCTCTCTGGATGGCCTGCAGTGTTTTTGTGATTTCTTTACTTGCAGTTTCTTAAAAAATAATTTAAGAATTGTTAAGAATAAAAAAACCAGCACCACCACAACCAACACCACCCACAACACAAAACTTGGAAAGCAAGATGAACTAAGATTTGCCTTCCCACTTAAGTAGGTTTCCTCTATTTCTGCTGACATTTCTACCCAACATTTCTTTCCCAGCTAAAAAAAACCCCATAACTAGAGTTTTAAAGGCAGCAATAACACAACTACTTGACCAACAGGTTATAATAAAGCCAATACTTGTTTATGGCCTCAGCAAGATTTTGTGAATGCTCCTTCCCTGGCAGTATTACAGGCCAGGCCGGACAGAGCCTTGGGTGACATGGTCTAGTGTTAGGCTTCCCTGCCCATGGCGGGGGGTTGGAGCTAGATGATCTTAAGGTCCTTTCCAACCCTAACCATTCTGTGATTCCATATCCAGCTGGCATGGAAACGTAACTTAAATACTAAAACTAATAGAGTCTAATTAGAAAAATGACCTTTATGTAGATAACCAGCTTGTAGAGCAGCTGGGTGCTGGGAAAGATTCCTTAGAAGAAAATACTTGCAGGTGAAACTTCCCAGAAAGCATAGGAGCCTTTAGCTTCTCAGAGTTCAGTGCACCCGAGAAAATGGGCTAGTAAAGGGGACAAGCCTAGGATGAGAACAAACAAACATGGGGTTTAATAACCCAACTGACTTTTATCTTTGCTCCTCCATCTCAGATCTCTGTCAGGTTGTATAGCTAAAGGTGGTGTTGTGAAGATAGATTCCAACCCTAGCAACAAGCCATTTGTCTTAAAAGATCAGGCTGGCATCCTGACAGTATAGAATCACAACCACCTGATTTTTGACAGCTTTTCAACATTGAAACTACACGAAAAGTACAATGTGACTCCTTCAGAAGAAAGTAGATTGTTCTTCTCATTCAAGAAGTTATATTCTATCCATTTGTATCATTTTCTACCCATCTACAAAAATACCCATAAAGAACAAAGGAGGAAAATGATGAGGACACGAGCTCAACAAGACTCAAGAAGAGAAAGAGCATCCTTACATGCTCTCACAGAACTTCGTAAGAGTGCTGGGCTTTTCCTGGTTGCGTCTTTGTCGAAACCAACGTTGAATGCTGCGTACATCCCAGTCCAGCTGCTTGGAGAGGCCCTCCAGCCTCTTCTCATCTGGGTGCTACAGAACAGAGGAAGATAAACATTATGTCTTTACCCAACTGCAGTGAACCACTGTAATTGCCTCTTGATGTCTTACAAGCTGCCTGTCAGACACACAGATACATAGAAATAAAATTACTTTCACAAAAATTTCTGCTTACAGATTCACATCAAAATAAGTTTACAGTGACTACTATTAATCTAGAAGGACATATGCTACAATATTGCAGGCAGGTTATTATTATTAAGAAACTTAAGGAGGACAATAGCATGAAATCTTGCTTGAAACTAGGAAAATGATGAGAAGTAGGGATTGAATGCCACGCATTTCTCAGACAGTGAGACTTTGAAACATCACCCTACCCTGCTGCAGACCACACGCTATGGCCTGCATCCTGCTGTATCAGGATCTTCGTCCTATAGACTGTTGCAGTAATGAAGATTATTTGACAGACATGGAAAGAAGATATATCCCATGTTTGTACATGTTCACGTAAAATGAGGTCATTTAACAAAGACACAACTTCAAAATGAAAATCATCTTGACAACAGGGAGAGATGATTTTTTTTTTCCCTGTAAAATTTGCTACACACAATTATTCTCCAAAGCAGCAAATGTGGAACTCTCATTCCGTTAGAGTGGCTGTAAACCAGTGCAGATGTAAAGCAAAAGGCTACAGTTTGAATACTATATGGAGAGGAGCAGTACAGGCCACACTTCCAATCACTCAGCAATTCTACACATACAGTACTGCATGAGGACTATTTATCTATTTTCTCCTGATCGCGTTATTTTTTTAAAGAAACAGAAGAAGCTTTTGGACAATCTCTTTTCTGGAGTTTCAGCTTTATTTCTGCAAGCCAGTTATATACATTGAATGAGATACAAGAGCTGCCATTATAAAGGCTTTTTTGAATGTTCGAAGAGGCAAAACAGCAAAGCTTTTGTCAGGCTGAAGATTCATCTATCGGCTTACAGTAAAAGACAGGAAGGAAAGAAAATGTAAGAGAAAGGATGACAGAAGGGTAAAATATTTGCCATCCATCTCAGAAAAAAAAAGAAGGTTTTCTCATCAACCCAAAGTAGCCACTACTTTATCAATGGAAGGTTAAGAAAAATCATTCTCTGTAACTTTAAAAAAATCTAGTCAGAGTTTGACTAGAGAGAACTGCTGCACGTGACTCAAAAAAAGACAGCTAGGTAAATCAGATGGTTTCCTTGAGAGCAGCTACCAAACAGCGTTACCAAAACCTCACAGGAAAGCAGATACTTTCTTTGGGAGCACTTCACACTTGTTTCCATGCACTGGGTGCTGGGAACTGTGTGCCGGCTCCTAACATGACTCTCAGACTTTCATTAGGTCACTTCACACACCCAGGCCCTGTGTTGGACTAGCAGATTCTGCGAGGAAAAATAAATTAAAATAAATAAATAAATAAATCCCATTTGTTCTTCCTCTAGCTGAGTCTGGGCCAGAGCACATGTGCTGCAGCTTTTAGAAACAAGGTGTGTGTGATTCCCTCCCTGAAAACAGGACATAAACCACAAGTGCCACAGTGATCTCAGAATAGCATAGGAGGCACGAGCAAGACAGATCCACAGCACATTTCACTGTTCCTGACACTGAACCCAACTTTGCCTATGACTTTAATACTGTCTGAAGTTTAGTCTGATGCCTTTGCTGTGGTGTGCTCAGCTGTAGCCTGAAGCCGAGGTGGCACTGGGAAGTTCCTGCAGAACTTCATCCTTCTGGCCTCCATAGGCCTTCCCGCTACAAAATGACCACTGACTACTGAGGTCTTCAGTGTTCCTACTGACCACTGGGCTCTTCAGGACATCTCATCACTGTTCACTGCTATGGAAAAGCTCAGGATGCTGCAGAAGCATGGGCAGAGTTTTAGTTGAGATGACATACAGTGAGAGTTGCAGAGACAGAGATAGCAGCAGCGGGAAAACATCTGTACTGTGCCAAAAAGTCTGCAAGCTTCAAAACATTGTTTTTTCAGGTTCCCCCCACTTTTCTATCACCCCGTCTCTCCAAATTTCAAAGGACATTCATCACAACATAAACAGCTAGGACACCAGCAAGCCACCAGGATCCAGTGCTTATGCAGCTTCCCCAGAAGGAGTAGCGTTGAAATTTCATGAAAAACAGTAAGGCAAATCTTACTGACTCACAATTCTCTTTCTTTTACTTAAAGGAGAAAAAACCAACAACAACAACTAAAAAAAAAAAAAATGGAGGAAGAAGAAAAACATGAAATCAACAAAACCAAAACCAACCAAAACCAACACCACACAAAACCACCAAAACCCCCAGAATTATTTTTTTAAAATTTCTAAAAGATAAGCAACAAAACAAAGTAGGTGGCCATATGGCACCTACACAGTATAACAACTTTGTTTTGTTTAAAAACTTACAGGAAACATCACGAAGGGATGCACAACTGCTCCAACTGGCATACAATAACAACCTTGACATTTCTGTGGTCTGATTTTAGCTGTAAAAATGCAGCACTACATTTAGCAGCTAGCTTTGTTTTATTCAGCTATGGTTTATAGAGCTGTATCCCATTTCATAAGGTAAATATCACAATTAAACACTCTACCTTTGTAATAGCTGTGAAAACTTTTTCCAGAATAGCATTAGGCTGAGCTTTCTGCGGTCCGTTGGCTTGGACTTTAAGGCCTAAGGCACATGGTTTAGCAATGAACCTGTGAAAAACAGAAAAACGAAAAAAGTAAATAAGCTAAATCCTTCACTTATTTACTCCATTACCGTTATCAATCAATGATGCACGGTAAACATGCAAATATTATAACCCTGCCAACAAAAACAATACTTAGCATTACAGCTCAAAAGCAGGCTCATACACACAATTTCATTGCAAAGTAAGTAACGTCACTTTGAAGGATGAAAGAAACTCTGCGGAGCACATGAAACACAGGATTTTGTTTCATGTTGTAAAAGAGAAAAGACAGAACAAAAGCATGAGACTAATGCCTCCTAGAGAAGCACCAACTAATCAAAAGAGCAGGGCAGCTTGCAGAGATGAAGAGCACGTAATATTCTTCATACAGAGCCTTTTTCATAAATTGGTTTCCAGAGTAGCTACTGCCTCGGGACTCCTTTTACACAGTGGAAATTCAAACCAAGTCCTTAGAGGCAGTAAGCACTTAAGCTACCCAGTCAATACAATATTCTAAACGATAAAGTTTAAACGGTGTTGAGCCATGCCTCAAAGACTTCGCTCTTCCTCCAAACTCTTCTGCTAAAATACGAAGCTGTCACAGATCCAAACACTCATCCATAAATTCATCCAGTTTATAAACTGGGTGTCTCCGGTACATTTTAGAGATGAATTGCATAGCTTACATTACAGACACTCAAAGACCATTCCAGTTCCATGTTTATCCAGCTGAACGACTACAGGTTCTTAAAAATCATGGAATTCTTATCCACATGCAAGCCCCATTTTAAGCACTGTTTTAAGCTACAACTGCTGTTTCTGCTATCTTTAAGACAGCACACTTGATTAAAGAGAATTAAGTTCTAAGCAATGTCACAGTGGTTACAGCCATAGCATTTGGTAAAGAAAAATGGATGATGCCAGACCACTTTGTTTTTCCAAGGAAGAATTCTTGGCACATTGATACTATTCCCACGTGAAAGCCAATTCTAAAGGCTGAAATCATTTTTGGTGACTATTTGCAAGGCGGGTGGGAAGTCATATATCCAGACACATGCAGTGTATCAGTAAACTCGTTATTTGATCCTTGCATGTTACAAGAGAAAAAAACCAAAACAACTTATTACTTATTTGTTCGCAATCTCTACTGCCGATCCAGATTCTAGTCATGTAACAGAGGGGCTGAGATTCTTAGCATCTATATCGATGTTTTGTACCAGAAAGCTGAAAAACATTCAAAAGTTCCAGTCTTCACTACTGAAGAAATTAAATTTCCTGAAGAAAAAGCAATAGAGCCAAAGAGCGGAGCCTAAGTCAGACATTAAAGGGGATGTCAACCAGTGTTCAAGTTAATTTTACAAAGCCTTAAAGGAAACACTTAAAAGTAGAGACAGGGCAGAGGAGTGCTGTAGGTAGAACAAATAAAAGAAATTAAAGACAACTTTATCAGCTTCATGCATTCAAGGAAGAACCCAAGCTCAGCCTTAACCATCAACAGCAAGATCAAGAAACATTCGTTAAATAGACACAAAATAAAAATTGTTTCACATGGATTTTCTGAGCACTTGCAAAGTCAGTGTCCTCTGAGGTAAGACTTGATTTGGGAATTTTGTTTGTTTATACGTTATGTTTTTTTGGTTTGGTTGGTTGTGGGTTTTGTGGTTTTCTAGTGTTCTGCGTGTGGGTTTTTTCTGTTTGGTTTTAAATGCCTATATCTTTCAACTGCTCTTTTGTTTCTCTCCTTCTGCCAAGTGAAGGAATGAGAGAGCCATGCTATAGCTCCAATGGAAGGGCAGCTCCCTAAACATGCCAATTTAAAAGAAAAAAAAAAAAAAATTTGGTAAAGTCAAAATCAGATTAAAAAGTCCAAGTTAGAAAAATTCCACAAGGAGCAATTCCAACAAGATTCATGCTGAGCTGATCTTCATTTAAATCTAAGCAAATCAGTCAGGTTTACTTAAATACCATTCTTAAAATGACATGTGTCACTAATGAACAGCCTAGATAAATCCAAGACAAAGCACAGTGTTTGCCTAGATTTTAAAAACAGAAGAGAATTGTTATATTGATATTATACTCGTTACCTAAAACAAAACACATAAAACACATTTTCTGCTTCTGGTATTTACTTAGCAATAATATAATTTTTTTTTTCCTTCCTTTGCTGCTGATGTTTTTCACATGCACTGGAGGAATGGGCACATGTCCACAAGGACTGCAAAGCACAGTAATTACATGTACAGGGAACGCAGCTGCAAGACGCAGGATGATCTTGGCCAGCTATGTCAGGGAGGAAAGGACACGGAAAGCTTAAAAAAGCCCACAAAGGTCTGATATGCTTCTGATATGCTTTTGTGGTCCTTCTCCATATCTGAAAAAAGCTTTTAAAAAAATTCCCTCAGGTGATTGTTAATTCTTATCAGGACACTCAAGGGAAATAAAGCAATTTAACAGAAACCTTTTCTATGCCTGCAATACTGAGCAGGTCTGACCACCAACTCAGGTGTGCAAAAGCCAAGTCCACATGATTGCCTTTGGTGGAACTGGTAAAATTTAAGAGATATTTTTTACTTTTCATACAAAAACTTAATGAATTCAAGCTATATTTTGCAATATAAAAATTGTTTTTCAAGGTTAAAATATAATTTTAAAGTAGAATTCAATCAATAGGATCCCAAATGTCACACCAGGTGTCATAAAAAGCACATTAACATAATTCTCACCAATAGTTTTCCATAATAATTTAAACTGATTCATAAGTAAACAAAACAGAATTAATGCTTGATACATGTATAAACTATGAGCATTTTGCCAAATGTTGCACTTCTTAAAAGCACTATTCATTTTTTCCATTTCTGCTAATGCCGTGCAATTCAGTTCCCTAAGTAGTCTTACTGAAACCCACGGGACTATTTATTGCATAAGGTACTGCAATTAAGAGGGAATAACGATTGTGAAAGAGTAAAGAGAGCAGAATTCAGTATATTGCCAGCTTTTCTCTTTAAAACATGTAAATCTTAACAAAGCCACACTAGTATTTTTTTTTTTTTTTCAGTGAATTCCAATACAGCTGAATTGAAAGCTGGTATTCAATTACACAGAAATTAAGGACAAGTATTTTCTGCTGAACGCAGCCCCATCTATTCTGGATCTAGAAACGAAAGACTAACGTAAACAAGGGAATTAAACTCAGAATTCAAGAACCTTTTTAAAGGCAGCTTCTTCATTCACAATCTAAAGCCACATTTAAAAACAAAATCAATCCAAAAAGCCCGTAGCCGGCCAGTTCAGGGTTACTGCAGAGCATTGGAGCGGGAAGCACTCTGTTTCTGCAGGTCCATAAATACTGCCCCCTCTGCCTGCAGACAAATATCTCTGAGTGTTTCATGCCCCTGAAGGCAGGTGCAAGGTTGCATTCTGGATCTTGTCTGTTTTTCCTCAAATCTATTATTTACAACAGCGACAGCTTGACTTTACACTCCACCTCAAAATCAGAGGTCAGCTTCTCCTCTACAAAGGGGTCAAGAAACCCTTTACAAAATGACCCCCCAACTCCCCTACAGCATTAAAAGAAGTACTATTTCACCAGAAGTATGTAAATTTGTTCACGAGCAAGCACCATTTTGGGTTTCTCACTTGTTCTTTAACAAATGCCAACTAGACAAAGACAGGGGCTATTACAACAGATGGCAGGCAGAAAAAGAAGAAAAAAAAAAAACAAACCCCAAACCCACAAAAGAAAACCAACAACCAAAAAAACCCCAAACCATACCAAAACCCACCACCAGCACCATCACAACGACAAAAGAAGACAATTAAAAATTGCTGTGGTGGAGGAAGGTATTAAGTGATCACAGCAGATGCTGTGCTGCATAGAGGGAGAGGAGGATACCCCATGGCCATCAGCCCTGGCAAAAACGAAATCCCAAACCTGCAGACTCTTTAGAAGCCATTCCCAATACCCCACACTAGATGTCTAATTCCTCACATTCATAAAATTACAGCTTAAAAATATGCTGGCTCCACTTCCTGGGAACTCCACACCCTGTAAAAGTTTCTCTTTAGAAATATGAATAGATCAGATCTGAAATAAGCACGAACCATCGTGGGCACATAACTGCAGTATCACTGATAAAATAGCCTTTAATAAAAGAGCAAGGAAAATGCCCCCTCTAACTCACAGAGCACTTTCTGTTCTCCTTTAATGGCTATTTGAACCTTACTAATTAATTACCATGTAACCTTTTACTTTACTGCTTTTCATCTTGACAAACTACATAATTTTAATCCTGGAATTAACTAGAAATGGTAGTGTTGACCCTCAATAATCCTTGGAGGCTGATGTTTATTAGCACTAGCAAATTCTGCACTAAACAAATATTTTTTCAAAGTATCACATTAAGGAGGAAGAGATAATCTTTGCATGTTTTTAATTTTGGTCAGAAAGTAATACATAGCAACTCTTTAGTCATTGGGGGCACTGGAAATACGGGCACTCTTATGTTACATGAATGTGGCACTTCCATACCAGCAAGTCATCTTCCATTTCTGAGCTGACCACAGCGGATGCCCTTTAGCAAATGCATGCCTGACAGTTTCCCAGCAGCTCTGCAGATGCTCGAACACCACAAAGCCCACTACAGGTAAATAGGAATTACAGGGTTTTTAAGAGCTTAAAAGGTCTGCAAGAATTAAGGTTTTCCAAACAGGGCCAAAAAAACCCAAACCACAAGACCATTCAGCTAACAGGGCTAATGAATATTTGATTCATGTAATTAAATATGCCCTTTTTTTTTGTTCTTCCATGTAAGGGGAGATATAAAGAAAATACTCAATGGTCTGTTCTAAAATTTCAATTTAAAAGCTATCAGTCTTAAAATAAATGACAATGTTAGCTGGCAAGTGCTACACGTTAACCAGTTCAAAGCAGGTTTGGATTCCTTCCCATGCCCTTTGAAGTGATAAAATTATACTACTTTGCAATGCTTATTTGTCAAATGTCTCTGCTTTATTTAGAAACTCACTTCATTTCACCAACATTCCTTCTAGAACTAGAGAGCAAGAATCCAGAAACTGAAAATCATAAACCTTTCTCCACTTCCACTGAGGTAATAAGTAAAGGGAAAAAGAGAAATCAACCCCTCAAAACAACATACCAAACCCCACAACTACCTCCCCCTCTCTCAAACTGAAACCCCACAAGCTGGTAAGAAAGGGCCTCAGGAATGGGAAACAATAGACTGAATGAACAAAAATCTGTTATAAATTCACCACCACCACTGCAGGAGGAGAACAACTTATTATCTGATCCTTGACTTTCCTATACTGTCCTAATTTAATCTGCAATAAAAGCTATTGAACTCATTTTACAAAAGGATAAGGACAAGATTATCCATTCAAGGTAACCTAAATCAAAACAAGGTTCTTTAACTTAGATGAAAAAGAGTGTTTTACACTTCTATGTTTAAAACCGGCACACCTAAAGTAAGTCACCACCACGAGAGACAGAGCTGCAAGACGTCTTACTCAGCCCCACACCCAGGAATAATGGGCAACAAAATAACCTTAGATTTATTTTTTTTTAATTTATGGATTTCCTCTGTCAGATTTAATACACTGCCCTGCCATTCACATGCAGTATATTTTAAATGTTGTTGTATATCAATAAGGTTTCTGAAATCTCTTAATTTTATAAAGTAAAACTTTCAAACTACGTTCACTGAGACAAGTACCCTGTCTGCACCTTGACCTTTAACATCTCCTGAGGGTTGCAAGCAAACACTAAATTCATTTCAGTTTCTACCTTGTTACTGTCATTTCTTAGTTTTCCATCAACCTTGTTTCTCTTGAGTCTTGTTAAAGCAATGACTTTTTCTGTCTAGGTGTAACACATTTTAATGGCTAATAGGTTGTGTAAAATCTTCTCCCCACAAATTAGAAAACCTTTTTTCCTTTATGTGTTTCAAGCATAGAAAGATTCTTCCCCCATTTAAACAATTGTATTTTGTGGTCAAATTCAACATGGAAGCCCACTCACAAATTTTCAAGAAAGAAAAGCTAACCTAGTGCATATTTCGCACATTTTAAAACATGTTTGTTGATCACACCTTGAACCCTTTTGTCTTTCATTTTTATCAAAAGTAGGTCATATTATGGAGGAACAGACAGGACTAACGGCTTCTTAGTACAGCCCAAAACTTGAGAAGCCCATACATCCTCTAACCAACAATCTATTTTCCAGGAAGATAAATCAGTCTTGCAAAAAAGCATCTGCATAAAATCACCCTGGAGACTGCTCCTACATGATTTGTACTAACAGATTAAAAATTTCATGAAGCCATCAGGCAGAACCCTAGCTACAAAGTCCCCATAAGCACAGAGAATATGCATTTTTGCTTTAGTTTTTCATGTCCACAAAGACATTTGAGTTAACTGCTTGCCAATGCACAATGAGAATTTGAATCTTCCCTTCCTGTCCTGGGGATGCATCCACATGGAGAAATTTGAGCAAACTATGATGAATGTGAAGTGTGCAGAGCATCTGAGTCATCTCCAAGTATAACAAACTCTAGTTTGAGCTAAGTGGTATACTCTGGTTACATACATACAGCATCTTGATGAATCTGGTAAAAAAATTTCACCTGGACACAGGCATAGTAAAGTGATGCTTGCATTAAAGATTACTCATGTTGTTAACATGCGCCAGCTGCAAGCCCAATAACAAAACAAACCGAAGACAAACCCATAAAAAATCCACAAACCCCACCAAAACCAACAAAAGCAAGCAAGCTATTCCAGCAAATTGAATGTGCCTGTCAAATCTCACTGTTTCTTATCAGTATATTTACAAATACCAGGGAATGCAGTTACAACCAGCACAAATCCCTCTCTGTGCTAAAGAGGTGCCCAAATCTATTTTGAAGAGTCTGGCTCCCTTTTTGAAAGACTGATGCAGAACAGATTTTCCCAGCTCATCTACTTCATGATCTCTAAACAGAGACTGTTCCAGGGATTTATGATTACAATTGTCTAACTTGTTGGACATTGCTTGCTGGTTTTAAACAGAAACAATCTAAATTTGCTCTAGCTACAAGGATGAGTGAAAGCAGAAGAGGATTGTTTCTAAGCAGATGCTCAACAGATTTACTGCCACAGCACACAAAAAACAGTTGCTGAATTTGTTTTGTTATCTTTGTATAGCCGACCTACTTAATTCACAAGTTACCTGTATCACTAATTAAAAAAAAAAAAGGCAGAAAAATCTTAATAGTCCTAGGAAAAAAATCAGTAGATAGGTAGGGTAGTTGCTCCAGTATACCTATCCCAGCATTGATTTTGGCTTTATGTTTTCCAACACCTTCTGCTACAGAAGGCCCACCAGGATACAATGTCTGAAGCACAGGCAGGAGTCTTTACCACGTTAACCTGATTCAGTAGCTATACAGGAAAGTTAACTTCATCAAACTTTTGTAGGTCAAATAGGTCACAACTCTGACAGTGAAACCTTTTCAAAGGTAAGAACCTGCCTGTCCAAGCAAGAGGTCCAGCACACGATTCAGTAAGTCAGCAAGAACCTTCTGCTGATGATCAGCACAAGCACTGCCTCAGAGGGCAGTGTACAGGAGAGCTCAGATGTGACCCTTTCAAGGGGACCTATTCCCAACCCTCTCAAAATGACTTCAGAAAAGCATACATCTGCACCTGAGAAGTCCAGTACTTTTCCTTCTCCTGCTGTTAGAGAGATGAATTTGTAGGCTTAAATTAAAGGTTTAAACTAACAATAGAGCATGTGACCTTAAGCTAACATAGTAAAATACAGCAAGTTGTTCTTAATTACTGACACATAGGGAATAAGAAATGTTTGGCTGATGGGGAAAGGAACATCATGGGACTGGTAACAACTAAGGAGGCAGTAAGTAAAACCAAGGATGCTAACCTTCAAGATAAGAGAGACTGGAACAGAACAAAAGCAAGGACATACCAACTGCTAACTCTGCACTACCTTGCGAGCATGTGCAAGCAATGAGGTCATTAAGTAAACATGGTGAGGAAGACTATCGGTGACCACCAGAGACCCCCACTCAGCAAGAAAGGACATGCATAATTAGAATGCAGGTATTACACTAGTTCCTGGAAAATCTCATTAATATGTAAACCATTTCCTGGAAAAAAACACTAAATATGCATGAGTATGAGTATGCTATATATATGAGTATGCTAAATACATAGCTGCTGCCGGCAAGTAACGGGTGTGCTCACCTTTGCAAAACTATTCACATGTGCGCTCAGTGCTGCAATAAAGAATGACTGCTTCCTAAAACTCCAAATTGAGTCTTAGAGTTTCTCCAACCGACTTTTGCAATAACGAATTGGCCATTATTTTCACCCCAGCATCATTATCCCATACCTCCCACCAAATTATACAAACTAAGCACTATACTGTGGAACCCATATGTTTCTAAAACTAAAAGCTAAGCAGCTTGTGAGAATATTCAGCTTTCTGAATTAGTGACCTTTTCTCTTTCTTTGGCTCAAATTATTAGACAGCATTTACACTCAGTAGAGGGAGAAAAAAGATTGCTGGAAAATCAATGCTTTGGGGTTTGGGGGAGGTTGTATTATTTTTTGTTGCTGGCTATTTTTTTGAGTGCGTGGGTTTGGGTTTTCTTCATTGTTCTTGGTTTTTGTGTTATTCTCCCCCAAGGTTTTGGAAGCTTCTTGTTAATGTTTTGACCTGAGAAACCTTCCCAACAAGCAAACACGTTTTTGACCTCATCATTCTACAAAGTTTCATTAAAAGACTTAGAAAAAACACAAAACCTACCAACCAAAAAACAACCCAAAACCCAGCCCACACATTGATCACCAATGTCCTGCTACTTCCTAAACACGGAGCTGAGAAACTATTTGAAATTTTCGCTAACAAATGGTATTGCTCATCCCTCATAATAAAAATCAAAGTACACGTCAAAGTGACAGTAGAAAATGCATCTACTACAATACTTGGACCTCAGGGAATGTGTCTGGCAGCAGCCTGCAGTGCTGCTGAGGGGGTGGCATTAATGGTGTAGAATGAGAAATTGTTCACCTAAGGCAAGGAAACGCAACTCAGTACTTTACTGAGTGCTGGGATCTAGCATGGGCAGAGTCCTAGAGATCAGTGGTGGCAGAAGCAGATGCAGCACTACACATGGGCTTTGTTGGGCTTGCTCCATCGGCCAGGCACCCCTCTGGAATACCAGTCCCTAGCACTCAAGTACAGCCACAGCCCCTGTAATGCTCCAGTGACACTCCCATGCATTTTTCTACCTTTTGACATAAAATATGCTTCCCTTTAATATATCAAAGATGGATATAAAAAGCAAGCTAAAGAACAGCACTACAGCTGTAACACTTCATGCAATGGGAGTACTGACATGTACACATAAAAGCTGTATAAAACTGTTCCATCTCTGTTTGCAAGAGCACGCTTCACCTTCAAAAAGGTTTTAGTAATTTTTCAGCTGTGAAACAAAGTGCCCTATAAATTCTGCATATTATAGTAACAAAACAGCATTCAGCATCAAGTGTTTTTTCACTTTCAATGTCATGTAAGTGAAAAAAGATTTTATACAGATCAGCTTGGAGACAATTTGGTCCCAGCAATCTGCTTGGGGGCAATAAGGGACTCAAGGGCTTCCATCCAAGAGTACTTTCATGTAATAGAAAGTTTCACTTAACAGTTTGTGAAAGGTAGGCGTGATCAAAAAAAGATTTAGTATCTGTATTTCAGCTTGCAGGTTTACCACTTACTGCAGTGCTAACACACACCATTTTAAGTAAATAAAACAAATTATCCTTATCACTCAACAGCAGTATTATTAAATGCTTTGTCCTACAGCATTACTCTTAAGGAACTTGACTGATATGACTGACTCACACCATTCAATTACTGTAAAACTCTTTTTTTTTGCAGCTGGATTTCTCCAAAATTCATACTGTCCTGTTTTTTTACTTTTTGACTGAAGATACATATCTACAAGTTACACCTCCCCGTTGCGCAAGGTCAAAAATTCTCCCTTTTTCCTGAGATTTTGCTTCAATCACAAAACCCACAACCAGTAACGTCTGTTTGGCTTGAGCTACCTTTGCACACCTAGCAGCCCCAGTCACAGGTTGCGAGGCAGATTCCACCGATCACAGTCCCAGTACCAGCCCCTGTTCACATATTCTGCTAAACACCGTTGTCTCACTGTGAACCTATTTAATCCTTTCTCTCACAAGTGGAAAGATTAGGAAGGAGTTTATCTCAAGCTGCAGGTTAGTTCATAGCAGGACTGACTGGAGCACACGGTGTTCAGCCACCAATACAGTAATACCCCAGTGCAGAATCTACCAGCAGCACTCCAGCTGTTTCTCGACTTAGTAAGCTACTACAAAAACGGGGCACAAACAAAGCCAGCAGCTTGCAAACAGCAGCAGCCATGTTTTCCAAACATGGAAGCTATTTATTTATTCATTAAATATATGCATGCATAAAGTTAGAAGTATTTCAGTTTCTCCTGAAACTGTAAGATCAACAAGCTGAAGCAGGAGGAATTGCATGCTCTCTCCAGAATAGTAACAAGAACTGCACAAATGTAGATAAACGTCACAAATAAATATTTTTGCAGCCAGCTGTCTAATGCTTTCTTTCTTTGTAATGTCTAAAAATAAAGAGTTTAGTCACTCTGTAACTTTCCAAATGCAGATGAGGCAGAGGGAGAAGGGAATGGAAGGGGATATGTGCTCTAGTCCCCCCACATCTCACACACAGTGTCTTCTCCTAGCTGCCCTCCACCAGCATCACCAAAGCTGTAAATGGCCGTATGGATGATACAATGCTGAAGATACCACACTCGCATTTTTTGCACACAGTAAAGTCAGGATACACAAGTCAGGGTTAGAGGTAAAATTCAGGTCTCTCAAATTCTAGCCCACTGCTAAAGATCAGTGGAGATAAAAATATTCTCCCAACTTTGAAAAAGCTGAAGCTTAGGGACTTTCTAGCCCAAAAAAGGCATCTCTGCATGCAGCACTTCCCAAGGAGCTGCCTCTAAGTAGCTTGTTGAGCCCATACAAACTTTCAACGCTCTGTGGCAGGGCTCCCCAGTGCAAATTCAGTGTGTGAAGACAATCATCTCCATTCTGAACTTGTCACTCAAAACTTTAATTTCTGATCCTTTACTTCGTGCACTGGGTAAAGATAAGCAATTATTCGCAAAGCATCCTTTCCATGCCACTCCTCACCCTACAGGTTCGTGTCCTGCTCCCCTCTGCTGCCTCCTAAAATACAGAGCTGATACATTCCTGTATTTCAGCAAGTCTGGGACAACCAAAGCAAAGAGCCAGCCACAAAACATCTGCATATGAAAACACGCATGGCCCAAATGGGGCTAAATGCTGGACAGAGAAAACGGAAGAAAGAAAGCATAGATAGAAAGGTAAGATTGACAATTTAATTTTCAAATTACAGTAGGTTGCCCTAATAACAATGACTCTGTTCTAGCCCACCAGGCCCTGCAGCATTACTTTATCTTTTACTTTGGTCACATTTTCAATATCTGAACAAAAAAAAAAAAAAAAATGAAAAAGAATTTTAAAAAGTGGTGAACCTGTATCTAGAGTAAAGCTGTAGCCAAGGCACACCATTCACCGGCTTCTTGACAGAGACAGACACTTAATGCAGCTTCCAAGATGCAAAAAGAAGCTGCAGTTACCTGCTACTTGAACACAACCCAAAAGTTGCTAAGTGACTCAGAGCAACTGTCTAAAGAAGTAAAAGCCTCAGCAATTATTCTGATAAATAACATAACTCTGCTCACTAAAAAGCCGGTGCTACTCCTTCACATTCCTCTGTGGTAGTTCTTAGCCTGGCCATTGATAGCTCGTCTCATCAATGTCCTCTTATGTTCTAGTTTATTTTCCTTACTCTGATGTATTTGCTACCAGGAGGCAAAATAATGAAGGATGTAGTTAAAAATCCTAGTATTCACTATAACAACAATCAGTCCACCTGATGTTATTAGAAAAGACTGCAGCAAGTCACAGAACAGAACTGGGCAGTTCAGGAATGCCTTCCTAGAAAATATTAAAAGGTGTCTGAAACGATGAGAAATTATATTGTTCACCTAGAACAGGAACTCATTAAGTTACATCAGGTTAGCATGAGCTTTTTGAAAGCCAGCAAGAGAGAAGGTGCTTTTCATGCAGTGGGGAGAAAAAAAAACAAAAAAACCCAAAAAAAACCTCCTCAAAATGTTTCAGTGGTTGTTTGGCTCAAGGATCCCACTTCGCTGCCTTCCTCCACAGGTTCTGCAGCCAGTCCCTAAGCAAGGGCAGAAGCTGCATGACCAGCAATGTCCAAACTTCTGTCTTTCTGCTACAAGTGTGCATCTGCATTTGAGCAAATGACCCAGCACAATTTATAAGCATACTCTATTCCTGAACACTGTCATCACACTACCTGGAGAGGCACAAACTTCATGTCTTGAAAGAAGAGCACATACCATAAAGTGTTTAAATATTTGTAAGCTTCCTCTTTGTCCTCTTGAGAGTTTGGTTCCTGAACTGTGGGTGGGCTGTCACGCATACAAAATCATAGATTCAAAATCATAGGTCAGGGTTGGAAAGAACTTTAATATTAGAGAGGATTTAAGTATGTGCCTAACTTACTCACAAATCAGCACCTCTTGTGCAAATCCTGTTTCTCCCTACATCAAGAGGTAGGACCTGTTTCAGGAACTTTCCCGCTCACACTAAATCTTTATTCTGGTGAAAACTGTTCCCTTTGAATAGGGAAAAGGTCATGGATACCTCACAGAAGGATGGTTGTATTTCCGTAAGCAATTGAAAGGAACAGTTGATTTGACTTGGAAGTTAAGCTTTTATTCAAAGAATTAGGTCACAAAATCATCAAACCTTTTCAGGGGACTTCAAGATGAAGCAATTTTCATCCTGGCTGGCAGATAAAAGTCAAAAAGATGATCATAATGGTAGTTATTCACTCTATTTTTAATATGTGTGTGAGCACATGTATACATGTACACAGAAACACAAACACATATAGAAGGCATATGTAATGGCATATATTTATATATTTGTGTATATGTACTTATGCACATTGTATATGTGTGTGCATACACAGTCAAACTTCAGCATGTCGTCAGATTACTCAAATAAAAGAATAGAGTCTTATTTCTTTCCAGATGCTCTGCACAAACTTGGAAAAAAGCCCTGGTCCTGACTGGTACAAGAATTTGGTTCCTCAGTTTGTTTCTAATTAGCTTCCAATACAAAAAGATAAGAGATACACGTAGATATTCAGGAAACCTATTTCTGAAGAAGCATGCAGACAAACTACAGAATAAATTGTTTAGCCTATTTCATCCTTAAATTAAGATTATGTAATAATATAAGGGCTGTTCAAAATTTGCAGCTGGAGTTTACAGCTGGATCCAACTAAGCTGGGACAGAGCTTATCAAAAACCAGCTCAGACAGACCCTTTTTGAGAGGTAGTTTCTACCTGCATTTTATGATCATTTAATACCACCCAGACTGATCAAAACATTCAACAAAGAAAAAAAGCAATTAGTTCTCACTAGCTCCTAAGCTCTCCTGTACAAAGTTTACCTTCATCTTTCTATTTCAAATTAATTCTGAATTTTCTTAATGCTGTTCCGTTTGATTGCCATCTCAGTGGGGCACTTTTTCAGAAAGGCAGAGAGGCAATCTGGAAAGCAGCTGAGGCTCTGCATCCACATGCACAGAGCACGCTGCCCTTCGGATGAGCTTACCAACCCCCTATGCACCCCACTGTCTATTGGGGAGCTGCAGAAACTAGTGCCTATTGGATCGCAGGATATACTGCTGTGCTTGAAATGCAGAAGCTTTGTCTTCTGCCTTCCATACTGAGGCTTTCCCAAAGCAAACCCCACCATCACAGGCAAACAATGAGTCTTGCACACAAAATACTCATAACACAGCTGACAGGCATCTCATTGTACTCCTAATACGTGATAAACAATTAGTGATCAGACAAAGCAGTGCAAGAACAAATCCTATTAACAAATAATGGGATTTGCTAATGGATCAACCAAACACCACTTTGGAAACAACTCCATGGGCTGCTGCAGCCAGAAACAGCAGCCAGGGAAGGGAGCTGTGTGGCACAATGTGCTAATGGGCTGCACACAGAGCTACCAGCCAGCCACGGGAGCTCACCACATGAAAACAATGCTGGCACACCAGTTTTGGCAGGAACTGAAAATGCTGCAGCATGTATCAAACCAAAGAAATCTCATATTTTGGGTATCTGTGAATCATTTACGCCTTGGATCTATAAGCAAGTGTATTTTGCACATCAAAACACGTAAGAAACAGTTACAATCCTATTTTCTTCTAGCTCATTACAATACTCTCTCAGTAACTCGCACACTCCAAATAATCCCATATAGGACATTTGTCTGAACCGCGATTCCCTTCTAGGATTGGTATATAACTGCCTACCTCCACTAGCAGAGGTTTTAAAATAAACAAACAAATAAATTTGGGCAGGTGGGTATTTAAGGGAGCCTGACACTAACGTTTTTACCCAGTGGTTGATATTAGATGCCCTAAGTAGGTAAATGCTGAGAAGGTAACACAAGACATGGCTCTTTCTCTATAGGAGTTGGGAAAAAACAAGGAGACAAATTCCCAGTACTGAAAACCAGTCAGAACACTTATTCACCTCCAGCAGGTCACAAAATACTTGGAATATAATAGTTACTTCAAGCTTTTAAAGCAGCAAGTATTTGTTACTCTTCATTGTTTCTGTTTAGGGATGCTATATGCCTTCTCATCTCCTTGAGATCATCAGTATTGTCTTGCTTATTTGTTTGCTTTTAAACATACCACAACATGTGCTGCTTGGGATAAAAGTTTCTTCTGCACACCACAACCACCACCACATTACAGAGGAACTTGACCCTGCTTTTAATTGGTTTAGTATCTTCTATTAGAATATAAAACTAGAAACTAATAACGAAAACTGGGAACCAACGTGAGCTACAATAATGCATTCTGGAAGATCTTTACACAACTGTAGACCGTGAGTTTTACTTTTTAAATGGGAAGAAACATGGTTTCTAAGATTGGTCATCAAGTAATTTCTATTTAGGAGTATAACTAAAAAGTCAAAAGGATAAACATTCTGCCTTTAAAATAAGCTACGACCAAGCAATGTGAGGGTGTGGCTTGAGCAAAGATGCAAACTAACCTAGCCCAACCATCAAAACCCAGCCAGCAGAACTGAGACACAAACGCACTACCTTACTGGGGATCACCTTCCCCATAGGTCTTCAGGGCATGTCCCATTGCTTCAGGTACTGCAGTAAACTGAGCATTCTGTTGTGCAGAGAATTACAAGACAGCTCAGCGGCAGAAGCACAAAAGCTGTTTAGCATGGTAATTAGTATGGTGGTGTGATAACTCAACGGAAGCAACAGCTAGTCTCTTACCCAGCTGGGTTAGAGATTAGCCATGTGTAATATTGCTGCACTTGAAACTGTGGCGTGCTGTATACTTGGCAAGAGGTGGAAGAAAGAAGGAGATGGAACAGGGTGCAAAAACACCTAGGCAGGACTTATTTTGAAGACTTATCCATACAGCCTGTTTGCTCAGGCAAATAGAAGCATTTATAGCCCACCATATGCACTTGGTGTGCTAAGACTCTTGCACTTCCCTGTTGCATACACTCCAAAACATTCAGCATGCATGTCAGTTAAGTATTTGCACAGTGCTTGAGCTGCAGCAAGGCTTTGGAAGCACTGAGAACACTTGATAATTTCCACCTTTACACAGAATTATAGATCAGACTCTGTCTACTCTTGAGAACAAATTAGACATGACATCTATATCCAGGATACATGACAAAGTATCACGGACCAAGACTGTAGCTCACTTACAGTGGGACTGGAAATGTCAGGCCAGCAGATACAGTGCCTCAGAAGAATACTTGCAGCTCCTGCGAGCAGGCACCTCCTTTCAGCTCCTGGGCTGACAGGCACTTTTTTGACATGCATGTCAGTCATTTTCGTCCAGAGAAATGTTACAGCTTGGCTCCAGATGAGCATGATCACTGCCTCCACACTTACGGTCAGGAGCACAGAAAAAAACAAGTCTCCAGAATGCCCAGAACCATGGTATATCACAAATTTTACTTTAGAAGAGGAAAGAGTGATGAATTTACTCCACTGTCAAAATCAGGTTCTACCTACAGGAATATCTTTTCAGCATCCAGAAGGATGGAAGAAGGAGGGCTGGGGACTGCTGTTACACCAAAGTTACAGCATGCAGCAGCATGCAGAAACGATATTTTTCCAGGCCTAAAGCAAGTGAATACTGTGGACTGACACACACAGGCCAGCCAAAGAGAGGGACAACCTTTGAGGAGTTCCCACAAAGCCTACAGAACCTTCCCTGGTCCAATCACTATCTTTGCATTGCTCTTTCCCTATCACTGCAGCCCCCTCCTTGCCAACTGAGAGCTGGAAACTCTTGTTGTCTTCAAGAGCCTCTCCAGCTGACAACAATCAAAACTGGAGCCATAGCCAGTGCGATAAGAGAGCGGAGATCCCAACAAACTGTAAGAAACTGCAAAGTTGCATGAAGCTGTGCTCCATGTAGCCACTGCCCACAGCACAATGAAAAGAGCCTCAGCCCAGGGAGAGTATGGAGCCAGAGTATAACCAGTAAGGATGGGTTTATACAGCCTCCTGATGTAGTTTCCGCTAAATCTCAGAGCTGCTTCAGAAACAGAAGTCAGCTCCCTGGCTTTCAGTTTGGTATGATTTTCTTGTAGCAGATGCAAGTGGTTCAAGAACAAAACCAGTTACTATGGAACACAGAACACGTAAAAACCTCCGTCAAAAACAGAGCCCTTTGCATTACACATATAGCCACTGCATATCCCCCTTCAGATGTCTGCTGTAATGCTTATCGAGAACATCTGAAGGGTCAAAGCACTGGTTGTGAATCCCCATGCTGTTACAGTATTTAGTACTAATCCCTGGTCCTTCCGAGCTAAATAAGGGAATAAAAATAAACAAACAAGCAAACCAAGCAAAGGCCAGGACCACTTGATATAAATAGAAATAAGAAGGCAGAACTATTAGCTTAGAGATGTTGTCAGAAACTTAAAAAAAAATAAAAAAGAGACTTCCAGCCTTGCTTAGCTTTGTGTGCAAAGCAGCATCGCAAAGCTACAGACAAAGTGAATAGTGATTATATTTCACATACTTCATAATACTGCAAGCAGAACGAAAACCCAAGCATGTAATGTCACACAGCTACCAAATACACAGAAAGGAGAACGATGGAGGGGCAGGGCAGAAAGCAGAAAACCCTACAGCAATCCAGCAGAAGTAGGTGCCTTCCCTCACTTCCTCACGACACATGCACATTTGCATAACACTATACAATGATACCAAAATTTTACATTTTAACCCACCAAATTTGAACATTCAAAACAAATGCAGCTGTTCATGCAGGAAACAAAATGAACAAATAAATAAATAAAAGCTCTTCTAAAGAGGCAGATTTATAACTGTATCTCTCTGCAGGGCCATGCAGATTGAAAAAACTAGGTCAAATCTTTTGCTATTCTTACTGCTATTTCTCCCTGGCCCTCCTCCCCTTTAGCTTTCAGTAGTTATTGAAGAAATCAATTAATGAGAATGCAACAGACCTGTCATGCAGGTCTCAAATTACTTCTGCCTTGTACATAGTATCAGCACTGTAGTGCTCTCCAAACAATAAATGATCCATAAAAAATCATTAGAAACTTC
>JANHGB010028988.1:0-21030 GCA_026283785.1 Coracopsis vasa | reverse complement strand
CGGTTCAGCCCGAGGGAACCCCCGCTCACCGCCGCTCGCCCGTTGGCGCGGAGACCCCTCCGCCGCGCAGCTGCCCTGCTGTGGCGCAGTGCGGGGGGATATGCCCGCCGAGGGGGGCACCCCGTCGGGTGATGCAGCCCCGCAACGAAACGCAACGAAACAGAGGCCCGGACTTCCACACTCGCCCCGGTCTCGCCGCCTCGGCGCTTCGGCCGGTCTGGCCGGGGACGATAGCCACAGTGTCCCCGTCTCTCTGTGGGTAAGAAGAATTCACCGCCCAAACTGCTCTCAAACTATTTGTGTCAAATGAGAGCTGGAGTGATGCAGGAAGTTCTGTGGTTATTGAGGAAATGCTAAAGCAGCACTCGAGGCTGCTGCTGCTCCAAGCCCCGCTCTGCGGCATTGGCTGAGCAGGGCAGCGCGGTTGTGTAAGATGGGCTGGCTCCTCTCCGGCTCGGGCTCAGTGGAGGTGGTTTTGCAAACAGCTAGTGGACACTGAACACCGTGTTTCTTCCAGATTGCCAAGAGCTTTGTTTGCAGTTTTGTTTGTTTGTCTTTAACTTCGCACCTCTGTTCATCAACGGCCGGGTGTGGAGGCTGATCTATGGAGCAGCCAAAATATATCCCTGTTTGGCTTACAGGTTTGAGTTCTCCTATTTTCAACTTCTTTACCATTATTTTTTTTACATGTTATAAGAAGTAAAAGGAAAGAAAAAGACACAAAGCATAGTTTAGCCATCACAGTGCTGCCTGCATTAGAAATGTACAAATAAGATAAGCACCTACATGACTCCTACTAGGGGATGCAATTAATTTGACTAGACAGCCTCATTATACCACAGCTGAAGCAGAAGTGCAGCACAAAGGCAGTAAAAGGATTAAAGCTCCATCCGAGTTAGCATTTAGATTTCTTGAACACTGTTTTTCTGTAACATGATTCTGCTCTGAAAATGTAATCTTGATGCTTTCTGCACCATGGGCTCAGTTTACATGTAAAAGATGTTGCCACCGAATTACAGTCCTGCAAAGCCAACTGAGATCTTTAACTAATGAATAATTATTTACGTACAGTGCACTGAAATGAATTGAAAGTCTAATTTCTCCCATGCACAGCATTATACCTTCAAGTCTTCACTGAAATTACACAAAAAAGTACAACTCTTCATAACCCAGTTTAAACATGCTATGCATAGTATATTTAAATTAGTTTAGTTACGTAGATAAACAAATGAAGCAAACCTCAACAAACATGAATTGGCCTGAGCAGAAAATAGTGCAGGCGGGCAAACAAGCTTCTTTATTGAGATCATGTAATACTTTGGCCCTGACTCCTGGTAACACATTACAGAGGGTCTTCCCTAATCATGCTTGTGGATCCATCAAATTAGGAAGTTACTGTAGTAAGCAGTTGCCTAGAAAAGTTTCAGTGTATTCTGGAAACACTAGGGAGGACCATTCTTACTCTATACGAAAAGAGTACATGCTTTAAATAGCTTGGGGTAATAAACTGAGTTACATTGACTCAATTTTACACAAACTTACAGTTTTTCAGCTAACACAAATCATAGCATCATAGAATGGTTTGGGTTGGAAGGGACCTTAAAGCTCATACAGTTTCAACCCCCCTGCCACAGGCAAGGACACCTTCCACTAGAGCAGGTTACTCAAAGCCCCATCCAACCTGGCCTTGAACACTGCCAGGGATGGGGCAGCCACAACTGGGAAACACAGTTTCCCCAAACTGGGAAACCAGTTCCAGTGCCTCATCACCCTCATAATAAAGAACTTCTTCCTTGTATCTAATCTAAATCTACCCTCATACATAAGATGTGATTGAACCCCTTTTGCCCCTTAAGTCCAGTTGCTCTGTATCATAGTAGAAGGTCTGCAGAGAAGCATTACAATAAGACAGCAGAAGATCTGATGAGGCAGCACTGTCACATGACAAAAGGTGTGTGTGGGGGTGATGATGATACAATAAAAAACTCAATGCCAAAGGAGCTAGGTGAAGGCAAGTAAGGAACTCAGTTTGGAAGTAAGGACGTAGACTTCAGCTTAATGTAGCAGGTCAAGGAAAGTCAGTTGAATGCTCAATAGGGGTGAAGTAACCAGAAGCACAAGGAAGTATGGTGACCATCAGGGAACAAGAGTGTCAAGACCTTTCTTGAGGTACATTTTAAGGGTTTTGTTTTCCATAGAATCTTCATAGTTCCATCCAGCACCAAAATAATGTATCTAATCTTCACAGGATTTTACTATTGACAGTTATATTTTTTTGTGATAGGAAGACACAGCCGGCTGGAACTGGGAAGAGCTGGGAAGTATGTTAAAGTAGACAAGGCCCAGTGTGATGAAAAAGGTGAAATGTCTGGAGAAGGGTCTGAAGCTTTGCTTCCTTACAGACAGTCACACTACTTTCTATAATGATGATTTCTTTGAAAGTGTGGAAAATAAATTACCAGAATAGCATTTCTGTATGCTCTTACCAAAAGAAGACTTATCTTCTCCCACAGACTTTGCTCTTGAAATCTCAAGTGGAGTTAATCTGCTTGGAAACTCCCAGCCAGACAGTGCAACCACATGAAGCAGCTGCTTGATGCACACAGCCTTTATTTGAGTGATCACAGTGGTTTTACTCTCCATATAGACAGCGTGCTGCAGCGCCTATTTTGCTGTGTTGTAGAAACTCGAACTCACTCACAAATGCCCTCAATTCTTAGGACTTGCATGCCGTAAAAGTCACTCTAAAAGATGGACACCCATTTTCTGAAATGTTAGTTGTTCCTCAGTTTGGAAGCAGCCATCCAGAGCTTCACCCTTCTGCTCCTGCTTCCGTTCCTGCTGCTGTTCCTGCTGCTGTTGCTGCTACTCCAGGGGCTGCGGGCGCGGCACCGTCGGGGCGGGAGCTGTCCGTGGTCGTGTCTCGCCGGCAAAAGCTCGCCGCCGCGGCCGCTGGACTTGTCAGGCGGCGAGCGAGCGTTGCCATCCTCATGGCCGGAAGTCCCTCAGGCATTGCCCTTTACAGTGATCAGCGGACGGTGGCCTTTTAGTTCCCCCTTTTTGCATATAAATCTCCTTCTGAATATACTTCTACCCGTCAGATTCTTCATTTTATTGCTAACACATATCCCCGATGCAGGAATCTTCTTTTTTTTTTTTTTTTTTTTTGGTTGATATAAGATACTGTTAAATTGTGGAAAATTTGTTAGAAATTCACTTATTTTACAAAATAGTGTTTTTCTAAGTTAAACTTTTTCTGAGTGTTTTATCAGCCTTCTTAGATGACTGCCTATACTTTTGGAAGATTTCCAGCTTTCCCATCCATCTGTTAGATTGAAAATAACATGAATTGAATATTCAGTTTGTTCTTTATGTTGTAGATTTTTCAAAGACTGGATCTTATTTAAGCAGATAAATGCAGTCGCTGCCTTGCTAATTTGTGACATTATTCCCTTCTAGACATCCCCAATGGCTTGCGTATTACTGCCGAGGTATTGAGATTGACTCATATTTTCACTCGTTTGCCTTCTAAAGCAATGCTTGAATTTTAGATTTCTTGCTGGAATTATTTTTCACATATTATTGTTAACCCTGCATTGACCATCAGGCTCAGTGGTAGCTTAGTTCACCTTTTCAGTCTTACATGTCCGACTGGACACTGAAGACCTAAGTCACTAGCAAAGTAAAATTTGAGCATATTGTTATTGATTCATTTAATGTCTAACAGTCTGGCTGTCTAAACTTTTCTCACAATGAATCAGCAGCAGCCTCAAAACATTTAATCAGTTACACCGGCATTTGTTGTTGATGCATCTTCACATTAAAAAGTTTGTCATCTCCTTATTCAATGAATCCTTATTCAATGTCAGTCATCAAGCAGAATATTTTACCTTATTTCATTCATGCTTTATCTGTGCATGCTGTGCCTGGGTATAAAGCTGTGTTAGTATTAATTACTTTCCTTGACATAACACATTGCTTCAAGGTACAACAAAATAAATCAGGGTAGAGACTTCATGAAATGTGTGTGGTTTAGATCAATATTTTTTGCTGTTCAGTCGTCCTCTGACAATTGTTTTTAGATTATGCCGATTCAGAACAGTTTGAGTGGCAACTGCTTAGTAGAAAAATTATGCAGAAAAAAATTAAGAAAGAGAAAAGCTCTCAACTGCGCAGCAGTTCCCACCTAGTGAGGGAAATGATTGGACAGCTCCTGCTCCTCACAGGGCTCCCCACTCTCTGCTTGCACATGGCTCTTCCTTTCTGCCAGCTGCAGAGCTCTGACATGACTATTCCTGCTGTTTCCAGTCTGCTAACTCTCCCTCTCACCTTTCTACTTAACTGTCTCTCTTCTTGTGATCACTAGATGAAATCTGCAAGAAGTGGTATTAGAACACTAACAAAGCCCCTTGAGTCATCTTCTCTTTGTGCACCTATAGGAAAGCATGGCTGGCCTTGTTTCAAAATACGGATTTCAAAGAGCAAACAAATGTGGACTTCTGATGTTTCTAGTAGGAACATACAAAGCAATTCCATTACTTCTTTCTGATCCAAAGTGCACTGAGATTGTCTTCTGTTACTATTCTGTTAAGGGGCCTCATTGATTTAAAATCAGTATTAGACATGTACTGGTTGAAATGGCAATGTTCTGAGTGCCCATATGGCAGACTTCCACATTCTGTCTTATTTTAAGCAAAGTATATATATGTATTTCTTCTTATAACTCCCTGCAGGCACAGTAAGGAGGAGAGCCTTACAGCAGAAATTAATTCTGAAGTCCACAGTTTTGCTAGTGGGTAAGAAACCCACTTCACTTAAGGCATCATTTTTTCATTCTCGCAGGGACCTGTTAGAGAATAGAATCCTTTGTAACGGGAAGAGAGAGGGAAAGCAAGCACGCACAGCAGCTCCTTGTGTTTGGTTCTATTTTTGCCCATGTTAAATTACCCATGTAATGAATAAAGAATTGTTTAGATTGAGTAATACATAAGCACGTTAGGTCAATAACTACTCTACTGCTAGCTGACAGTCTGAACTGGCCATGAATAAAGCCAAAGATGTCATTTCGAAACTTTTTTAAATCAATGCAAATACAAAGATACTTCCTAGAACAGATAGATTCCTTTGCTACATGATGATTAACACCAAGACCTTAAAGATACAGAGAGGTCTGATGTGGGTTTTTGAAGAGTACAAATGCCTCCTGGGTTGTCTAATGAAGCACTAACGTGAATATAAGATTCTGGCAGTAGTACTTCGAGATTATTTAAAAACAAGACAAAACAAAACCACAAACAAACAAAACCCCTACCTACTACTGGGGTTTCTCAAGACGTACTTTTAACTAACCTACTTGTACATGAGTGTATTATTTTGTCCCACCTCTTCCACTTACTGCACTAATTTGCTGTAAGCTTTTAAATTACCTTGCAAATTCACAAGGTGAGAGCTACGAGTTGGTTTGCATCACACCAGGCCTAAAAGGGATACACCTAGAACTGGAAAACAGCACTTTTACAGAGCGTAAAAAAGAAATGGAAAAAGGCAAAGTGATAAGTGTGATACTGAAATCTTTAAAACTATGATAGAAAATGGATAGGTGTCTTGACTTTTGATTGAAGTCTCAGTTCACTAACCTCTGTGTTCTGAAGGATGGATTACAAACAAGTATCAAGGGACATGGTGACACCGCTCCTATTTAATGGTAATGGGGTCTTGTTAGCAAAGACACCAAGATGATCATAATGTGCAAGAGAGAATCTGGAGAAGAAAAGGGTTTACTGTACCACACTGTCTCTGTTCAGAATCTTCTGGTTCAGGTCACCTCTCACACAGTGTCATTTCTTGACAAATTTTACCTTTTTCTGTCACTATTTTAAATGCTACAAGGACAATTAGTAAATGTTTCCATGGCAATACATCAACAATTTCTCATAGATGAAGATTTTAGCATCTGTAGACAAAGACCTCATTCTTCCTTTCTGTTTTAAAGTATTTTTAAGGCTAACCAAGGAGGATCCTGTAGGAGTATGTTCTGTTACAGTAACAATGCCACTGTGGGGATATTTAAGGAGGTCCAAGTTAAAAGTAGTCTATTAATATCTTAAACATCCATGTTAAAAACATTCAGATGAGATAAGGCTGTATGCAAATCACTGGATTTTCTGCTGTAGGGAGGGAAATGTCTTATTTTCTTTCTTCTTCAACCAAAGTTGCAATGAGAATAAAACTATGGAAGGGCTCCCCTGCCCTTGTAGAGCACCCAATTCTCACTGTACCCCAATGCCTGATGGAACCAAATAATACCTATGTCAAGGCAACTTAATAAAGGGGCAAAACCACAGCAGCAAACTATCTTAGGGTCAGGGAGACTGTGAAACTCTAAATGTAATCAGCTCAGTTGTTCCAGAAAAACATTAACTGTTTATGTTCTGGGAGAGGAAGGCTGACACCAGACTAACAAGTAAAGCTAGTACCTCATGGGTAGTGGATTCCTTTCTGGGCCAAGATCAGAGGTCTACTGGGAAAAAGATCTGGGATGTGGATAAAAACCCCCAAACAAACAAACAAAACCCACCACCAAAAAAACACCCACAAAAACCCAGACCTTCAAAATAGGGTTAAAGTTTGTATCTTCAAAAAGGATTAATAATATGGTCCTTGGCACACTTATGGATGGACTGAACCAGTTTAAGAGCCATGGGTCAGTCATTTCATTTATCTAATTTCAGGCAGCTAACATGCTATGAGGCACTGTACAGATACACTTAGTTCTCACTTTTGAGGTGCACTTGGATGGTACACAGGAGCTCTAGGAAATTAACACTGCAGAAACAAACAAGGGAAAAGAGCACCAAGTTACTTAACAGAGCTCAGAAGGAAAAAGCCAGCTCATTCCTCTTCCACAGGAAAGCCATTTAACAAGAGCATCCCTTTGTGAAGCGGAGAAAAGAAGGCACTGCTGTCACTTATGGCAAAGAGAAATTCTGTCTGCCTAACTTACAGCTATGCCCCCATTAGTGTTTTCACCTGTGAGCAACTGAATGAAGAGAAGCAAAGGAAGAGGGGAGGGAGTGGAGATGGACATGACACAGGCATAATAAGCCATTCCAAACTCAGCATTTAAACTGAAGTTTCAATCCTATTCATAATTTTCTTGACTATTGATGTCTAAAGGTATAAAGCTAGTTTACCACTTACCTTTCTAACCATCTTATTAACTTAGCTTTCTTTTCTCATTTCTTATAAATAAGATAGAACTTTTTGCAACTGCTGTCTATTATAAATAGCCCTCTTAGACCATCCTGCCAGTATTCAGGATAGAATCTGAAGGGAAATATAAATTCTGTCTGAACTCATCATATAATGTGCTTTCCAGAATTGCTGCATTTTTTACAAGTCATCAGGCTCTGCAATCAGAGTTACTCTTTCCGCCATGTCATGGGTGTGATGTACTTTCACGTAAGATCAGTTCATGCTGGCTCCTTTGGGACCAGTGTTTTTTGCTCAGGGAAGCTGAAGCACAGCACTATAAGGTATCCCACAAGTAGCTACGTAAAAGAGACTGGTGTTCCTAAAACCACTTATTTTGTATATTCTTAAAAGTAACTTAAACACAAATGAACCATGCCATGCTTTTGGGTTTTTTTTAATAGTATTTTTACTTTCTCTGTGATAGAATGACTTTTCATTAAGGTTGCAAAACCGGTGAAACCACTTCTTCTTATAGGAACTGCTGCAGTGCCTAGGCTTCTGCGTCATCATAAGCACCAACCTGAAGCCTTACAATAAAAAACTGAAGTCTTAGATTTGGTTGCACAGGCTGTTTGGCTTCTCAGACCAGTTTAGTTCCTTGCTCAGAGCTGAGGTTTTAGAATTAAGCCTTTATATACATGCATATATTTATATTCCTTAAAAATAAAAAAGGTGCATAAACACCCCTAAAATAAACTAAATATATATACACATGTATATTTTCATTTTTCATGAAAAGCAACTGTGTTCAATCTGCTTCCCAAAGTAGTTTACACAGTTCACAGGTGCACCTCTATAATAAGAGGGAGTTCAACCTTCTAGAAATAGAAATAAATGGACGTTGTATGACAATTACCATGGAGCAGAATATTAGGTCTCTGCAAGCATGTTCTAGCAAAACTGTGTATGTACTGTCCAGCATCCTCCCCTGTGTGTACTGGAAAATTTCCCTTGAAACTAGGTCTGCAAAACTGTATCACCAATAGCCCAGTTTACAGGAGGAGATACCAGTGGTTCTCTTGAGGTGATGTCAAATGGAAGCATAGTCAAGGGCAGTGGCGTAAAATTGAGCACCAAGGGACTTCAGCAGTGTTACTAGGACTGCCACCATCCTTCCCTGTATTCTTACACAGGCTTTTCATTCCCTTTACTTGTTTTCCCTGAGAAAGGGAAGCCATTTAAAAGCAACATACAAACCCCAATGAATACTACCAATTTAATAAACCTAGGTGCAACTTCAGTGTGGTGCTAAAATCTAATAAGAAGATAAATCAGTGGATTTAAAGAGCAACTGAAGGCACTGCATTATCTGCACAGCAAAGACCACTGAAACAACTTGAATTTTCTGAAGTTCAGACCTACTAAGTTATTTCTGGTATCTAGTATCTTGCAGCACAGTAATTCAACAAAGCCTTATAAACAGTCTTATAAACACTTTAAAACAAAAGACACATGAATAGTCACAAAACATCTGAACAGGGTGGAAACAAAAGAAATTGCATAATAATTTCAGCATGCAATTCTCAAATTAGATCTGCATGACATGCTACTGTGGTTTTTGCACAGTAATAAACAAAGGTTAGTACTGACAGCAGATGCTTCCCATAAATACTCAAAATAGTATTATAATACACTGCTGCTGCATTTCCAAATGATTGAGGGTAATACTGAGAAGGCTGCTGGAGAGAAGAGAGAAAAAGACTGAAGGAATATTCTTTCTGTGCTACATCACTTATAGTTGTGACCAAGGATACAATTAGGTAGTTTCCACCATATAATTCCTTCAACTGATGTTTATTCTAAATAAATAATACTTCAGTGTCTGTGTGTGTTTTCTTCTCAAGTGTGGGCTAAACAGAGGCGTAGTGAAAAAAATAGCTACCACATTGACTGCAACAGGCTTGAATTTCACCCAAGTGATCTTAACTGTGTGCGTCTCTGTTTGCAAAGCACTGCTGAAATTCCAGTTCTTTCACTTAATATTACAAGCAGAAACGTAGATAGCGGGTTAAATTTCAATCCCACTGAAGTTAGCAGCAAGCCTCCTGCTAACTTCACTTACATGTATAAAACACAAACATATGGCTGAATTAGGAACAGAACAGAATAAGGAGGAATAGAGGAAATACTCACTGGTGGAAAGCAGGGCAGGGTGGGCAATACCCAACCTTGTCCATACAGATTTCCACTGTAATTTCATGGCAGACTGGAAGAGCTGCTCCTTCTTCCACCAAAAGCAATGGTTCATACTTAACAGAAGTAGTAATTACTGGCTGCCAACATGGTAAGAGAGTGAGGAGCTGAAGGACACACAGGCAGGTACTGAAGGCTGTGGGAGACCATGAGAAGGTGAGGTGGAGAAAAACAGGGGGCTTCCTGCCTGGAACAGGACAAATTCAGAAGGACAAAGCTCAGTTGATTTCCATGTTGCTACATGTGCCCACTGCAGCAATAGCATTATCTATAAACCTGCCCATAGCATTGATACTTATGAGAAGAGCATAAGTACCTTTTGCAGGCTTGTAAGACACATCTTGCACATGAATATGCTAGAAGAAGTCCAATTAGAGAACTGAGTAGATATGTTTTTTATATATTGTTATTTTTAGACTCTGTAAGAGAGAGAGCTCTTGGGGAATCTTATTTTAAGCAAGTGGTAGATTACTTCTTCCTTTTACTTGCATAGAGCTGTGTCATGACTGAAAAATAAACACATGGTTGAGAGATTTCTTGGACTCCTGCATGATGGTTAATTTTTCAACAGTTCTTTTAATGGCTTTGAGAGCATAACACAGCGGAATCCACTCAGAGTCAACTCTCACCGTCAGTTCTTCATCATGCTGGTGGAGAAAATCCCATCTGTCTTCCACCATTTTAATTTTTAGCTATGTCCTTTCCCCATCCCTCTCTGGTCAGCTCTTGAATTGTGGATTTTGAATCTGACGTTTGAAGCAGTCTACAAAAGCATTGTTTTTTTTAACCATGCTTGGATAACTCTCCATCAGACTAAACTGCTAAATTCCTTGTCCCAACAGGCATACAGAAATGACCCATTTTCAGTGGTGTGCTGACTGTACACGTACAGACTGCATAAGTTTGACAGGCCACAAACAATACCCTGAACTGCTTCTTGATAACCCCTGATTTTTTTATTGTGCTGGAATGAAGCTTTATTTTTCCTCTCCCAGAGCAATGGAAAGAAAAGAAGGTAATTGAAATAAATTGGAAGGCTTGATGTCTTCAGATTTAAAATCCAAAACCAGCTCAGTTACATGTGGTGAATCATTCTTGGTTTATAATGGGCTATGGAAGACAATAAAGTTCTCATACTGTTCCCCGTGGCCAGCTATTCATATCCCAGACCCACCAGTGTATCTGAATTACTAGCATGCTTTTTGGCAATTAGAGAAGAAAGACTTCAGGCTGAATGGGTGCCAAGATAGATGTATAAAGTGGGCCAATTCTCCACAAAAAGTCAGATCCAACCTTGCTGAGTGGACCAGACATTCAACAGCACACTTTGAGGAGCAGCAAGGGGGTAAGGGAGACACTGCCTGTGCCTTAGGCATAGCCTCACGTTGCTTTCTGAGGCAGGGCAGCTTCCCATAGGAAGTTTGGCCATTCTTGCTGCAGCCTTGGTCCATGTGTGTTCATATCGATTTGCTTGCCTGGGGGGCTTGGGGTTTATTTTTGACTCCTGTTAGCTCAGCATAACTAAGCAGACCAGACAAAGTGAAATGGGTTCTGTTATTTTCTTGTACAATGTCAGAATCCATTGTATGTGTGCAGAGCTACTGAAGGCAATCTGATTGCCAAGTGCTTCCAGTGGCAGAACAGGCCTACTGGTGACAACGTGCTGGAAAAACAAGAGAAAGAATCTAAAATGGCATTCAGCTTCTAAGCAAGTTGATAGAGCCAAGTGTTGGCAAGTTAATACGTTACGACTGAGAAGGGAGATAGCTTTCCTTTCCACTTGTAAATTTGATATGTTTTGTCTGGAACAAATCAGAACAATATGATACGACTTGGTATTGTCATTTTGCTAGCATCTATTTTGGAAAATAGATTTGTAATTTAAGGTGCTATGTAGTGCCTGAGACAGGCTCCATCTGAAGCACTAGGAGTTTTTAGAGGAACTAGTTGAAGATGCTGAATACACCTACTTCACCAACACCAAAAGCTTAGAAGTACGAAGTCTTATTGATCTGCTTAGCTTTTGAAGATTTATTTGTTAATCTCATTATGCAGGCCTGTGAGAACATGGTGGGAGAAGAGTTAGATGGGGAGGAAGCTTTTAGCTGTGTGGTAAATATAAATAAGAAGATAAGCATCTCAATGGGTCCTACTGAGTGGGAGGGACACTGCACCAATCCTCAGTAAAGGAGCAGTCTGTGGTTGTTCTTGTGAATAGAAGCTTTGTGTTCAAAGAACACAACTTTGAAAGCAACTAGTTAGACACAAACAAATTGTTTTAGTAAACTGAGTTGTTTTGTCCTTTCTGTTCTGAGGAAGATGCATCCACAGTGACTGTTTTTCATAAACCTGCTTCTCAGTCAAAATAGAGTGATCCCACAAACACTGTGACTTCATCATCTTCCCTACTACAGTACACTTCTGGATACTGGATCCTTCAGTCTGCCAGCAGCTCAGTGGGTTGGACGTATGACCCAAAGGAGAAATTTAACTGAGTTAATAAAGACAGTGACTGGGAAGATCTGGCAATAATTTACCTGGCAAGAATGAATTAATGAAAATACAAGCTACATCATCAAGGTCTCCTGACACTGTTTTTCCAATAAGAAGATACCAGAAGGATATCAGCTGGAGGGCAAACAAAATGCAAGTTAAAACTTCAGAACTTTAAATTTCTTCCAAATGAGTTCTTCCTTCACTGACTATGTCTCTTGGGTTTAATGAATTTAACAATGAAGAAGGAAGGTCATTCTTGTTAATGGATTTTAAAACACAACACACTCAGAAGCAGAAAACGCAAGGGTAATTATTATAATAGCAAGCATCAGAGAATATTTTGCAGCAAAGGAAATTCAACTAGACCAGGTTGCTCCAAGCCCTGCCCAGCCTGGCCTTGAACGCTGCCAGGGATTGGGTAGCCACAGCCTCTCTGGGCAACCTGTGCAGCACCTCAGCACCCTCACAGTAAAGAACATTTTCCTAATATCTAATCTACATCTCCCCTCTGTCAGTTTAAAGCCATTCGCCCTTGTCCTGTCATTACATGCTGTTGTAAGAAGTCCCTCTTCAGATTTCTTGTAGCCTCTTTTATGCACTGAAAGCTGCTCTAAGGTCTCCCCAAAGCCTTCTCTTCTCCAGGCTGAACAAGCCCAGCTCTCTCAGCCCGTCTTCATAACAGAGGTGCTCCAGCCCTCTGATCATCTTCATAGCCCTCCTTTGGGCTTGGTCAAGCAGGTTCACACCCCTCTTGTGTTGCGGGCTCCAGAGTTGAACACAGTACTGCAGGTGGGGGTCTCACCAGAGCAGAGTAGAGAGGGAGAATCACCTTCCTCGACCTGCTGGTCATGCTCCTTTTGATGCAGTTGCCTGTTAAATGTATTAGGGATGCTTTTTATTGTTTTACTTTTTCTTTTGTAGAGATTTTTGAGGTTTCTTTCTTTTGCTTTAAAAGATTTGTAAAGTTTGGGGCTTGGTTGGGACTTTTTCTATGGGAACAGAATGACAGCTGTACATAATGGCCGTACCTGTACTAATTTAAGCAGCAGGCAGCTAAAGCTGGGCTCACTTCCCAACCCTGCTGAACAGTGCACCTTAGTCAGGGCTACTAAATTCTGTTCCTGTTTGTAGCAGACAACATAGGAAAGAGATGAAACTTCCCTTGATAGCTTCATGCCATCACTACAGCAGATAAACTGGTACAGTGTCATTGCATCAATACTGTAGTTACATGCTTATCCTCGGAACACAGAGCTGTCTGGTCTATAGAGTGTGGACATACAGCTTTCAGCAGAGAAATGCATAAGAAAGAGCCTCATTAGCTCCAAAGAGATATTTCTAAAAGAAGGTGCCTCTTAAACTTAGCAAAAGTATCAGAATATGGATTTTTGCTGCTTTCCTCAATAATTCCAAGGTAGGTTTGGCCAGCCTATTCTAAACAATATACACTATAATAAATAAGATTTCTCACATGCTTAAATTCCATGTGGCTGTTAAATTAGGCACTAGTTACCACCAAGGGCTCCCCAATTATTTGCAGGAGCTGGCATCAAAATTGGATTAGAGTTAGGCTGTGTTCCTCATTTCCATTTGAATATATAAAGGATGTATAAGCTGCATCAGGGATTCTTGCAATGGGCTTTGTCTTCTACAGGATAATACAAATAGGATTTGTTTCTGTCTTCTTCAGCTAGGACTGAATTTGCAAATGAGGAGAAACCCAATGGTAATTGCTGACAATGTTTTGAATTTGGTTACACTATTTTAGATATGCCCAGCAATATATTTATTTCTGGTTTACACATCAAAGCAGATAAAAGGAAAACACATGAATGAATTCAGCAATCAAAGGAACTGCAAGAAAATATTTCAATGCATGCTTTTATCCTTTGCAAATTTTACAAAATTAATCTGTCATAAGCTTCAAGCTACCAAATGCTTTAAAATGGTTTTTTACATTGTTTTATCCTTCCTGCTTCTGAAACAAGAAATCTTTGTCACACTCTGCAGTGAGTCTGTGCCTAGGGACACCAAGAATGACTTGGAAATCATCCAGAAAAGGACCTCCTTCCCCAAGAGATGGGTCAGTATTAATTATAAATTGCAGTTGTCATACAATGGCTTAGCATGGGCTATGATAATTTCTCTGTGTGTCATACTACATTTGTGTTATTCCTACATCTTGTTAACAGGACAGATTGAAGACATCATGTGCTCAAATTTGTTAAACAGTAAACTTTTATTCTGATATATTATTTTTCTGCATTTACCACTATGCATGTTTAAACCCTAACATCTGATTCCCCAGAAGCATGATTCATTTGAGAGATTTAATAACTACTAAGTGTAAGATTTCACCAGACCTTGTAATTTTGTTTGTGGGGTTTGGCAGGGAAGTTTCATGCGCTGAATTTGGAATGTATCAGTTATTCCATTTTAATACTTAAGTCCTAATATGACAGAGGAGAAATAAAAAGTTGTCAGGAAAAAGTGCAAATCAATGCTTGCATTGGCCAAGCAAGACCATGGTGGGTTTGTCAGAGAGACCGAGGGGATTATAGCCTTCTTCATACTGCCCCACACAATAATCCATCTTTGATTGCCCACAGAGGCCCAGCCTTCACAGCTACCCCATCTGCTGAACTGTGGCCAGCCTTAACCAAACTCTCACAGGCAGCAGCTAGGGACTTTTCGCACGCATCCTACTGCCCTAAGGGACAAGCCATGTGCACTAAGATATGCACATGAGGAGCTGAGGAATATCATTGTTGCTTTTCTTTAACAGAAAAGCAAAATACGTCCGGGTTTTTTTTGTTTGGGTTTTTTCCCTCCCTTTCTTAAAAAGAGCTAGTAGGCCCTATACTGATATTACAGGAGCTGATGTAGGAGCTAAATCCATAGTAGGTCCTATACTGTTATCATCCCTATTCGTGGGAGCTTTGCCTAAATAAAGTTTAAATATTGGCAAATCCTTCAGTCTTACAGAAGGATAGCAAAACACATAGTGCGCTAAGGAAAAAGTAAACCAAACTTTTCTCAGTATGGTGATGAGATCATCTCTGTCCAAGGGGAATTAAAGTTATTCTTTATTTAAACAGAAGCAGGATCAGGTCCTTTAATATTTCAGCTGATCTATGTACTTATGCATACAGGGAGATATGTCGGTGTAGAAAGAACTGCATTACCTAAATTAAAAATAGATGGACCATTTATAAATGCAAAAGTAAATATAAAGCAATCAAATTATTACATAAGAAAATCCTGCAAGGAGTATTTGAGCACCATGGAACGTATTTCAAAAAACTTGACTTGGTGACAGTATGAGAACAGAAGAAAGGAGAGAGTGAAATCACACAGCAAGTGCAGGAAAACGGGGGGATCAGGCCCACTCAGCATGGGCTCATGAAGGGCAAGTCGTGCTTGACCAACCCGATCTCCTTTGATGACAAGGTGACCTGCCTGGTTGATGAGGGAAAGGCTGTGGACATTTTGTATTCGGACTTAAGTAAAGCATTTGACACTGTCTCTCACAGCGTTCTCCTGGAGAAACTGACTGCCCATGGCCTGGATAGGTGTATTCTTTGCTGGGTTGGAAACTGGCTGAATGGCCGAGCCCAAGGAATGGTGGTGAGTCACATCTAGTTGGTGACCAGTGGTGTGCCTCATGGCTTGACGTTAGGGCCAGTGTGGCTTAACATCTTCATTGATGATCTGGATGAGGGGATCAAGTGCACCCTCAGTAAGTTTGCAGATGACACCAAGCTGGGCAGGAGTGTTGATCTGTGGAGGGTAGGAAGGTTCTGCAGAGGGATCTGGACAGGCTGGATAAATGGGCTGTGGCCAAAGGGCTGAGGTTGAGCAAGGCTCAATGCTGGGTCCTGCACTTGGGCTGCAACAACCCCATGCAGTGCTCCAGACTGGGGGAAGAGTGGCTGGAAAGCTGCTCAGTGGAAAAGAAAGACCTGGGGGTGCTGATTGATGGCCACTGAACATGATCCAGCTTGTGCCCAGGCAGCCACTCCATTGGAGCTGGTAGAAGTTATTCCACTGGACTATCTTAAACAATATGTTCAACAACATGTACAGCTGCATGCTCAATGCTGAGGATGAACAGCAGCTGCTGAGAATTTTTGAGAGCTAGCAGTGGTTCAACGGTCCACAAAGTCTGGCCTTTTGTGCTTAGCAAAGAAGGGAGTCCTCTCTGGGTTATTTCTCCTTATGTGATGTGGTCTTTCCGAGTGTGCTTCAAGCTCCTTCCAGCATAACTCTCTTTTGAGCATACGAAACAACCTAAGTGATTCTAAATGATCCTAAATGATTTTAAATAATTCTATGAAACAAACCTCTTTTTATTCCCACTGGCCAAAGTATACACTACAACCAACTACAATGATGAAATTCTGAATTATAATGACAAAACTAAAGAAAAGGTTAAGCTAGGTATAAGCTATTAGAAGGATCTTCTTAAGAATTGGCACAAAGTGGATATATTTTACAGGCTGTAATGGGAACTGTTAGGATCCAGTAGGTTTAGCGTAGGAGGACAGTGTCACTATGCATTGTTTAAATCAACAACTTCAGAAGCTGTTATAGTCTTAGTCATTCTGAAAAGGACTCTTATTTTTCACTGTTGAAGGCTCAATCCTATCAGGTGCCAAGAATTTCCTCTTTAATTACCCAGAGTATTGTTTCTGGCTCCCACCTTCACAAATTTTAATTAAACATGGGAAAAGGAATAAATGTAGCTTGCAGTTATACACTGTTCAATCATATGAAATTTCACTAGAAGAGCAGTAAAAAAAGCAGTATTTCTATATCCATCACAGTCCTTCAGGAATACCATGCATTTAGTCAATTATGGGCTATCACGTAACACAATCTGGAGTTATAACTACTGGGTGGCAAATGTTAATACATCTTTATCAGGCCATATTTCCAGATGATAAATTAAAGGCTCAATTCAGCAGATCCTACTGATGTAAGTAATTCTTAATTTTGCATGCCTTATTTATATAAATCTTTCCATTGCCCTCAGTAGCATTAACTGTGAGAGTAAGAGTTTCCAGCATCAGTCTTTAAATTGTTTGTGGTTTGGGTTTTTTTCATGAACAGATGTCATGAATTGTACTGAGTAAATTGCAGTTACAGATTTTTTAAAGGATATGTGTTAAATGATTGTTTGTTGGCACCAGGATTACTCCTTATTGTTCTTTGTGATTTTGGATTGGGTTTTTTGGGGCGGTGGGTGGGAAATAGAGCCTATGGACTACTCTGTCTTCCTACTCTAAAGAGCTTAAAATTTATGTGTAGGAGAAAAAAACGCAAACGAAACAGAACATATGTGTAGAATAAACAAGATTATATAGAGTTACCACAGGCAATATAGAATAGACAAAGAAACAATAAGCCTATCATCTCAATCAAGATGGTAAATCCAATGCAAACACCAGTAGTGAGGCTTACCTCACCTAACTTTAGCTGTATAAAAGTAAGACATTCGGTCTGAGACACCTAGGCTGTTGCCATACTCCATGGAGAGAGACACATACATGAAACAGGCCATTCATCCAATATATTTTAGGACATGATGCATCACTTTCTGCACGTGGTTATGTCCATTGACTGCACAAGGCACCTAGGTAGCTAATCTACATTTAGTGCTTAAATGCTTTTTAGACGGCTAAATTAGGTAAGAGAACCCAATCCAGCTTCCTTGCAGAGGTCAGGGTATACACAAGGGTGGAGGTGAATTTTAAGAAAGGATTTAATGATGATTAAATTCATTTAGATCATCAGTGCAAGAAACAAGTCATTAAATGTATTTGTTAATGTTGTGTATTGGGTCAGTAGATCAGAGATTAAATATATCAAGTGTATCTTCACACATTTTCTCTTTTTCCATCCATTCTTGCATGTTCAATACATATTTTTTCTTTCTTTTAGAACTGTTTTACTTCCCCTTATTGCTGCATACAAGAGAAGAGAACTAGGCTGTATAATGAGACACTAAAATTGGTGCGAAGGTGCCGCTGAATGTTCAGAGCAGAAAGCTGAAAAACGCTAATTTTGGCTTGAAGCACAGTTTTATAGAAGACAATGAACAGCAGTAGGAGAATAACTTTCCCAAATATTTCAAGTGGAAGTGAAAATCAGATAGCAGGAAGATATTCAAAGGTAGAACATACCAGAACCATACAAGACAGACATTATTTCTGACAGGCAACAGTTCTCAGAAATGCCATTCTGATTGATTTCACAGCTGTCCATGCAGCTAACAAAATAATCATAGGATGTTTGTGAAATTTTTGATCAAAAATAATTCTTGTATGAGGTCTTCGAGTCCTTGTAGCCATAAGTTTTATGGAAGACAAGTCCAGATAAACACAGGAAAGGTATGCGAAATCTTTATTACATTTAGAGGAAGAGAAAATAATTGCCTAAATTGCATGATGGTTTGCCAGCAGAGATTTATATTTCCATTACTTTGTTTAGTATTTTTGTAGTTTACTTGGTGCAGTTACAAAATCTCTAGAAAGGTAATTTAAAAATAGAAATTAAAGATTTTATATAGCTGAAAGGAAATAGTAATTCATAAATGTTGCTATAATTTGTATTATATAAACAATGATTTAATAATAGAATCATAGTTTATGGGATATTATATAAATAGTTCTCCCATTTACAGCACAGCCGTAATGCTATGGTAATCAGCAAGGAGCCAGTCTTGGAGACTATGGACTCAGCAAGACAGCAGATAAATCAAAGTAAAGAGGACTGCCAAACTTGTACATGACATTGAAATGATCCTGGAACCCCTTCAGGTCTTAAATTTATTTTTGTGTTTGCAGAAGCATCTTGGTATTAAAATGACTCCAATAAATCTCCCTCCTCATGTTGATCTGTTAATATTACTAGTCAATTATAAACTTTATGTCAATCAGTAAAATGCTACAGACACAAGCCTTGGAATTTTTTCCACTTGGACTTTTCCCCCTGTGCTGATAAAAATATAAGACAAAAGTTGGTGAGGCAAAAAAAGCTTTGGTAGTCTGATGCATTCTTGATCTAGTGACACATTGTCCTGGGTTCAGCTGTAGCAGTCATTTTTCTCATTCTTAGTTGCTGGTGCAGTGCTGTGTTTTTGACTTTAGCCTGAGAACAATGCTGATAACACACCGATATTATCACACATTCAATTTGTTTTCTGGACATGCCTTCAAATTAGACACAACAACTGAATCTTATATTCACAGCATTTGTTTATTCTGTGAAAATGTATGGACTGTTATTACAGTTAAGTTTGCCTAAGTTGGTATTGAAGTGCTTAATCATGAAGTCCTGCTGAAGTTTCAGAACAGTGCTGGCAGAGCTTGGAAAAATTTACTATAATGACCCTTGAAAAACAGCCCATTTTTTTGCAGTTTAAATCCAGTCCATGTATTTGTGGCATGGATGGGGAATCTGAAATCCTCCTCCTCCATATTAGAAGTGTTGTAAAACTAATGAAGAGCTCAGACTTTAGAGAAAGGACATGGGTCACTTGTGTATACTATCACCTACAAAAGAAAACAGGAACAATGCAAAGTCTGTTCTTGAAAACATACTCTTTTTAGTTTGTTCAGATTAAAAATACTTGGAAAGAACTAATTTGATACGTAGCTTTCTGATTTTAGCTCTTCCTCTAGTAGCCTTGGACACATCTGCTTCAACGGGGGGGCTGGAAAATGCCTAGGTCCAAACACAGCTCTGCTAAACACACCTATCTTTGCAGATTGGTGGGTCCAGTTGAGATGCTCAGGGTAGCTTTACATGAAACAGATCAGATATCAGATATAGTCTCAGATAATGCAGAGCTAGTCAGCTGTCCTGGTTTCAGCTGTAATAGTTATTTTTCTCCTTTCTAGTACCTGGTGCAGTGCTGTGTTTTTGACTTTAGTCTGAGAACAACACTGATAAGACACTGGTGTTTTACTTGTTGCTAAGTAATGTTTACTCTGATCAAGGGCTTTTCAGTCTCTCACACTCTACCAGTAAGAAGGGGCACAAGAAGCCAGGAGGAAGCAGAGACACCTGACCCAAACTAGCCAAAGGGGTATTCCATACCACAGCACATCATGCCCAGTATATAAACTGGGGGGAGTTACCCAGAAGGCCCAGATCGCTGCTCAGGTCTGGCTGAGTATCAGTTGGTGAGTGGTGAGCAATTGTATTGTGCATCACTTGTGTTTATTGTTTTTTCAACTTTCTGCTTTTAGTTTTAAATTCTCTCCCCTTGTTATTTCCCTTATCATTAGTATTATTGTTAGCAGTAGTTATTTATATCCAATAACTTTAGTTATTAACATGTTTTTATCTCAAGCCGTGGGGTTTAAATTATTTCAGTTCTCCTCCCCATCCCACCCAGGGAGGGATGGGATGGGAGGGGTGAGCAAGCGTGAGTTGCTGAGTTACCAGCTGGGCTTAAATCACAACAGATAACAGCCTTCAGCTATGTAAAAGATGCTGAAAAGAAGATAATAATCTCATATCCTCATTCTCTGAGAACAGCATGTAAGTTGCAGTAAGAAAAATTTAAGCTAAATAGGAAAAAAGAAGTATCTGTAAGGGTAAATGAAGCAGGAGTGAATGGCCTCTCTGTCCCTGGGGGCTTTTTAAGTACAAGTTGGACATATATTTGACAAAAGCAGTTCAGGTCTAGAAAGCCTGATGGATCTTGCCTTAGAGCAAGGGGTGGACCAGGTGACCTGTCAAGGTCCTTTCCAGTCCTGTTTTGTATGATTATGTTCAAAATGCTACTTGCACAGGCAAGATTATGGCTTCTCTTTGATCTTCCTCTGCCCTTTACCTCTTTAACCATGGGTATAACCTCCCTTGCTAAGGTTAAGCTTCTCTTGATGGTCTGCTGCGTGCCTTGCTGCGTGCCAGTGAATTTGTTGCTGATGACAGCAAGAGGAAAACAATTAAACAATAAAACAATGTCAATCTGGAGCAGAAATTCTGGGTGGGATCCATCTAACCTCTGAATGTGTCATGCACTTTTGTTCTGTACTTGACCAGCAAATACCTCTGATCTAGGCAGTTAGACTT
>JANHGB010028985.1:0-45963 GCA_026283785.1 Coracopsis vasa | reverse complement strand
ACAATGGTGAGCAGTTTATTTCAGCAGTCAAGGCACTAGCACTTAACTGTTTGTGGTTTTGAATTTCTGTGCAAAAGCAGAATTGTTCTTTGAGCCATTTTTCATTATTCTGATGTAGGAACAATAAGTAGCCCCAAAATCTTTGTAAAAGTTGAGTTTGCTTTTGAATTGTGCTGTTTGTGCAAAGCTTCATACTGAAGAGAAACATTAGTGCAGCCCTAAAAAACTTAGCTAGTTGTGATTGTGTAAACTGACACCAGAAATGAAAGAGTTGGTCATCAAACCACAGCCTGTTCTGAGTTTGCATTTCAGTCTTTATTAAATATGAGATAAGCTGCAGAAGTAGGATAGAGAAGTTGGCAAGAGAGTGAATTTTTTTGAAATGTTTAAAAAGATACAATTTTTTGAGGTGTTTCTCTACTGCTAAATACTCATTCCCTCATTTTGGGGAACTCCTTGGCTTTTAATGGTGTGAGTACAAGCTACTACAGGGAGTACTGAGAGATTGTTTTCCCCCTTTTTTATGTAAAAGAAAAACTGACTGAATATTTGTGCAGCCTTCTATCACATATGGCTAAAATTGGATAGTAGACCATGCAGCTGTGGGGGAGACAGAATAATAACATGAGCATTGTTTCCAAAGGTAATGGATCTAAAAACTTTTCAAAACCTGCTGCTTGCATTATTACTTAAATAAGGTGGGTTTCTATTAGTGGACCGGGTTTGTTAATTGTCCTTGTTGAAGACACTCTTAGCAGTCTTTTCAAGTTTAAATTCAGTGTTGAGAATTCTATGGCTGTAAACACTGTTTACAGTGTCACACATTAAACTTTTTTTGTTAGTGTTTGCTTTTTGAAAGTAAATACTAATAGTACCTCAGTTTTAACTACTATTGTGCTTTTTTGTGTATTAAAGATAAATACATAGCAATGTTTTCATTTCTGCTGTGGCTGAAACTGGAAATCCTTTGGTTAGTACTCACTGTGAATTCTGCTTGCTTGCTTACAAACAGTTGTTATCTGAAGCAGCTCCAGGAAAAGTGCGCATTGTTCATGGAGATATCCTGACATACAAGATGGAGAAGGCTTTTCCAAAGCACTTAAAAAAGAACTGGGAGGATGGTTAGTATTTGGATTTGGTTTATTTTTAAGGCTTCTTATATCTTAAGTGTGGTGGTATAATTGGAGTTCACTGAGTGCAGGTGTTACTCTCTTCTGGTACATTTTGAAGGTGAGAAGAGAGAGATGAGCTTGTCTTCTTCCTTTCCAGAAGGAAACAGAATCCTCTTCTAAGACAAAACAGTGGAACTGATGTGACATTCATCTTAGTCAACAGTGAGGAGCTTTGCAGTGATTAACCTTTGAATGTCTTGACTGTACAATAATGACTCTTGGAAAGTATAAAAGCAAATAATTTTTCTGTTTTACTGTCATATGAAAATCTGAAAGGCTGGTGGGTTTTAGAAGGATACTTGGCCATCTCTATTACATATGTAATATCACAAATATTCTAGAAATATCACAGCCTAAAAAGTGCGTAATAAGTGTGCCAGAAAAGCAGCCTGAATTAATATTATCATAGAATCAACCAGGTTGGAGAAGACCTTTAACATCATCAAGTCCAACCATTAAATGCATGTTATTAAATGCTGTAGTGTCTAAGAAACACCACACGTCCATTTGTTTTTCCTGATTCTATTGCACTGCTGGGTAGACATAAGGATCCCCACTAATGTAATGCTTGCTTTGTGTTTGTACAACACATAGACAGATAGGATCCGTAACTGAAAGATACATATCACTTCTTAGTGGTTAAGCCTTGTACTTGCCCTAAACCCTTTTGATTTCAGAGGACTCTGTACAGAAGGAGATCTCTGTCCAGTTTGATCTAGGTGATTATTTTGGGGATTATGAAGACTTGATGAACTACACTCTTGTAGTTTTGCTGTTAGTTTTGCTGTTCTGGGGTAGCTCAGCTGAAATCTGCTGATGAGCTGAAAGTCAGCTGAAAGCTACTGATCTATTCAAATGTAAATGAGAACCAAACCTAACCACTTTTTTCCAAGTAATTACTGAGAATAGTAACACAGTTTTGTCAGTGTAAGACAAATGTAAATGGAAAGGCATAATTCTGGTGAGGCACAATAAAAATTGTTTTTGTGTTTTAAGTCTAAGTTGATAAGCACATATCTTTCTTTCTTACATGTTCTTTCATGGCAAAATCTCATCCAAAACTCTTTGACAGTTGTTTTTCTTCCATCAAATGTTAACAGAGCCACCAGGTATACATATCATTGGGAATCTCCCCTTCAGTGTTTCAACTCCTCTAATCATCAAATGGCTTGAAAATGTTTCCAAAAAGGATGGACCTTTTATTTATGGCAGGACACAGATGACATTGACTTTTCAGAAGGAAGTTGCAGAGGTAAGATATTAATGTTTTCCCAAAATTTTACAGATGCTGAGTGGAACAAAAATTTGCAGCCTCTTGTTTAAAAGTACAAACTTAATCTTAGATGGCTTTAAAAAGAGAGGAAAGAATTGGTTTGATTTTTAGTTTGTGTGGCTGTAAATTATGAATTTTAATGTTGAATTAATCATCTGCTCTGATTCTTTCACAGCCCATAATTTTTAAATTTTTTTTTGCTTACGGAGAGATATATTTTCTTGAGCTACTTAATCTGTTATTTTCTGAAGTATTGATTTCTTAAACATTAATAGATTCCACAGCACTCTTCTGTTTTTAACTGTCTTCTCTCTCAGTCGTTCATGCACCGTTTCATCAGTCTATTGTTCCTTACTTTTCAATCCTCTCACTAAATACACTGATAGTTTTTTCCTTTGCTCTTTTAATTAAAAATATTTTCTTTTAAAATGATACCTTCCTTGAAATAACGAAGAATGGAGGGTTTGCATTATTTCCAGTTGTGATTAAACACTTAACACACAGAAAGTGTTCGTCAAGACCATGGAAGCTGACTTTTGCTTTTTTGAATGAGACTTGGTAATCAGAATTATTAATGATTTGCTGCCGGTCTTACACGTAGAAAGGCATCACTGGAGTTTTATCAGAGGAAGTCCAAGAGCAAATCGAGATTTTACTTTGTGTCAATAGTTAGATTCTCAAAGCTAAACTAATCTGCTGTGTAGTATCATTAATTCTAGATCAGTTGATACTCCTCAATGCTTTCAGATTTTAACAGTTTATTTCTGTTGCCATTGGCTGAAATGTATCGTATTACAAAGGCTGGAAGACTTTTTGCTTTGTATTTCTGAAAGCAGTATGGTTTCTTACCAGCATCTCAGTTGCTTAAAAAAAAAAAAAAAAAAAAAAAATGGGAATTGCACATCAGTCTGAAAACTGAATTTCCATCTAATTAGTCCAGTGTTCGTAAATATCAGGGGTTTGGTGTGCAACCTAAAATCTGTGTGTGATTTTAATTTTAATCTTTCAATGTAAAAATTCTAATAGTAAAATTTTGCTGGTTTTTTTTGTGCATAAATTAGTAATAAGTATATATGCAAGTGGGATGTCTGTAGTCATTTTTGGGGTCACAGAAAACCGTATTGTGCTGTCATTACTCTAGCCCTGCAATCAACATTCAAGACAAGTACTGATATTTCCAGTAGATGGCTCTAGAGAACACCAGGGACAAACATGAAATAAACTGGATTTCTTAATTCAGCTCTGAGCTCATGTGGTTTCAGGTATTAAAAAAATCTAGGATCACTTTTCCAGAAGAACTTCATGTGATATTAGATCATATGTTGCTGCAAAATATATCTAATGGACTATGACATAAACTGCAAAGTGGTAATGGGCAAGATGCAAAGTTTTGTAACAGCAGTGAAAAAATTGGCTTAGAACTGAGTGAGAGCATAAGTGCACTCACTTTATATAGCTGTAACCAGCTGCATATACTACTAGTGACATGCAGATTATAGTGCTTCTTCACCCAGCATAGCTCATTGAGATCTTAAATACCATGCACTCTTTTTAAGTTTCTTGTACTTGGAATGCTGAGAAGTTAGAAACACTAGGAAACTTAGTATGTTGTTCAAGATCATGCAATGAATCAGTGTTAATTACTGAGTTTACATTCTGGGATCTCTTGATTCTTTTTTCTTACATCTATTTAAATTCTGATCTTCCACTGAAGACTGAATTGTTCAAGCTTTCTGGTTTGTGTTTCCATAATTGATTTGACATCATGAAAAACTCTTTGAGAGAAACTATTTTGGTTTATGACTAAGAGGAAGAATGGTAATCAAAATCTGTCTTTTTCTGGCCCTCTGGAGTTGCTTAAGTTAATAATTGTAATTTGACATACACAAGCATACTCAGTACAAGGAAATAGAGAACAATGTCATGCAGATAATAAGTTGCTACTGGTATTTTATGTCTGTGGTTTGATATTATTGAAAGGGAAATGTATTATACCCAGAAGTTTGATGTCCTCAGTCATGTTTCTAAGCTTAGAGTGTAAATATCAAAGAAGTGTCAGTGTATATGCCATAAACTCTGCAGAAGGGTAGGAAGCTGTCATGGAATGAAGCTATGTGCTTTATCATCAGTTAGGATAAATTGATGTTAACAGTAAGAAAATAAAGTATTATTTGTGGTCAAGCTCAGTTTTGCTAGTATAACAGTAGAAAATACTTTTGCCCTTGTTGTAGTGGTAGTTTCCTGCTCTGCTGTTTCCTTGTAGCACAGGTATGCTGGCATGAGTTATGTCAGTACAGACCACTCTGTTCTGATATGGTTTGATTGAATTGATTACAACTTGGTTGATGAGAGCCAGCAGTTGTTATATGCTGAATTCTGAGACCTGTTAATGAGCATAAGGCCAGATATTCACAGCAGTAAAAAAGGCCCTTTTAAGTGTTGAGCAGATAATTTTTGTCTCTCTGTAGTTTAAATTTGTAAATTGGTTAGTTACTTTGTGGATAACAATTTTTACCTTGCCTCAGATTCCTCAGACCCAGCCCTCCATCACCTTAATCTGCAACCTGGGCCATGTACTTCCTGGCCCACTTCCACTAAAATGAGTCATATTTTAGTTTAACTAGAAGATCATTGTCAGTCTCTAATTCTGAGTAAAACTGGGTAGGGAATAGTTTGCCCAAACTGCTCTCCCAAAATGATCTGCAAGCTGGGAGGTGGGGTACCTAGAAGACAGGCGTGTGGAACACTTAATTATTTTGTATCAAACGCTGCTGTCTATTTAGAAGGCTAGGCAAAAGGCGATTATAAAGTGGAAAACAATTCAGATCTTTGAGCAGTAAACAGAAGAAAAATTACTCTTATGTTTTCATAACTGGTACAGGTTGGATATAAACACTTACATTCTAAAATAAAATAGTTGTTTTGCAGAAAGTGGTTTGTGTACTAAAATGTATTTAATATTCCTTTATGTGGTCAGCTTTGATAGTCTCATTCTTCAGGTAGGTTAATTATTGTGACAGATATTGCAGATTCTTTGATAATGGGGGTTTAATACACATTTATGAAAAGCACAATTGCATGGTATAGCTTACTGAAGAACAAAACAGTCATTCCTGAAGTTAATGGTTGATAGTGAGCAGCATTAAAAGAGATGTCAGGTACCACTGGATTGTATTAAGCTTCAGAATCTTTGTTGTGCTTCATGCCTTGCAAAAATTTTAATAGCAGAATGTTTCCTAGTTAGCTGAAATTCAGCATGTGTTCATATGCAGTTTCAGATGCTATCTGTATTTTAAATGTAGGAACAAATAAAATTTTGAGAACTGAGGAGAAAAAAAAAAACCTCTACAAAAATAGGGCGTTACAGAAGTATGAGGACAAACTTTTTAGCAGGGCCTGTTACAACAGGACAAGGGGTAATGGTTTTAAACTAAAAAAGGGTAGATTTAGGCTACATAAGGAAGAAATTTTTTACAATGCAAGTGGTGAAACACTGGAACAGGTTGCCCAGAGAGGTGTAGATACCCCATCCTTGGAAACATTCAAGGTCAGGTTGGATGGGGATGTGAGCAACCTGATCTAGTTGAGGATGACCCTGCTTATTGCAGGATGGCTGGACTAGATGACCTTTAAAGGTCCTTTCCAACCCAAACCCTTCTGTGGTTCTATTCTCGGCATTTTTGTGTTCCTGGAGCAATGTCATACACAAGTATGTTCTTGCTGACGTGGGTTGAAGTAGTTTAAGATGTTACTGCCCAGAGGTGGATTTTAAGTTATCCCTTCTGCAGCTGAGAAGCAGGAACTAACTGCCTGAGGCTCATTACATGAGTGTTGTGGGAAGACTGGCTTGTTTGAATTGGCATCGGAAGGACTACAAGCAATGTCATTAGGTCTGCTTCATTTCTACTTCAGAGGTGAAAGAAGTATGTAGACTTTGCAGGCTGGTTTGGTTTTTGTTTTTGTTTTGTTCTGTTTTTCAGAGAATAATAATGGTGGATAGAAAGGGTTTTTTTCTAGTAGGTTTCCTCTGAAACAATGATGACAGTAGTTTTAAATGCTGACGTAGGCAAAAAGAAGCACCGAGCTTTCTGAAAAGTCATTGAAAAGTGTTTTATTTGCTCTATGCTGATACCAGAACTGCCTTTCAGGAGAGTTGTTTTTAAAAAACAAAATAAAACTTCAGCAATAGGTTTAATTTTATTTTTCAGGGATATTTTTAATAAGCATGGCAGCATTTCATGAATAGTCTTTTCATCTAAAGCTATGTAATGTACAGATATTGCCAGATATGCAAACTGGTTTTCATATTTCACTTTTTTTATTAAGGTAGTGCTAAATAAGAGCAGGAATCTTGAAAATTCTATTTCTGAATAATTAGTGCAATGTCTTTTACCATTTGAGACTTGTCTTACTGAACGCTTTTTTTGTTTCAACTTTGTGCTAGCAGAACGCACAGAACATGTTTCTTGCCAGGTTATGAAAGTGTAGACAACTTCTGTCCAGGCTACTGTTTTGATAATCTTTGTCAGAAATCTCTTGGGAAAATCAGAGGAATGCTAAAATGAACATATTGAGTATTAAATGCTCTTACTGTTTGGTATGCTAAATTTACGTAAAGTAGATCCAGCTTTCTTGCATATATTGTAATCAAAGAGCAGTCAATAATGAAGAAAATATTGTTTTCTATCTGATTCTGAGTTTATGGAGCTTTATTTTATCTTGAAAGAGGAAAAAAAAAAGTATTGATACAGAAACAGTGGAAGAAAAGGATGTAAGAATATGTCAGCTGATGTTATGTTTTGTTTTGAATCCTGCAGTCAGAATAGTTTTAGTTTTCTCTTTTGCTCACACAGAATTATTTGACATCCATTAAGTTCGGCAGAAGTTCAAGGAGCGTCTTTTTACATGCATTTGATTGCAGGATTTGGGTTGTAAATTAGCACGGTATTTTAGTAAAATGCTGCTGTGCTGGAGGGAAAAAAAATCTAGATTAACTGGACATAGACTTTGATACAAGTTTTTAACAACTAATTGTTTTAGTTTGTCTTAACCTTTGATTATACTGAAAATCAAGCTTTAATGTAACTCACCACATGTAAATCTGTGAAACTGAATTAACTATGTTTTGATTCTTCAATAGAGGCTTACAGCTAATCCAGGAGGCAAGCAACGTAGCAGGCTGTCCATCATGTCTCAGCATCTCTGCGCTGTTGAAAACTGTTTCGTGATTCCAGGTGAAGCTTTTGTTCCAAAGCCAGAGGTAAATTTTGATTATTTCTTCTGGGGCTTTTTTGTTCATTTGTTAGTCAAACAGTATATCTGATTTTGAGTAAGGAACACAGGTGCTGTAGTTCATCTCCATACTATGAAGTGATGTGATTTTCCTGTAAGCGAAACATACTTGCTTCAAGAAGGTGCTTTTCTTTTTGGTTACTCAGAACTTGGCTTTGGCCTTCAAGCTTGTCTGCAAGATCAGAATACTTCTTTGGGTGCTTCTGAAAAGCTGATCAGGATTTAATGATATGATACTTTGTTAGGTTTGTACCATCTTTGGAAAGCCTACAGTTTTACAGTTTGCATTTATAAACAGTTTGGGAATTATGCCTAGAAAAGTTGATGGGTCTTTTGAAAGATCGTGATAAATAAAAGCTTTTCATTCGTCATCTTTTTCAAAGGTCTCTAATTTTACCATGTCTATAATCTTTACATTCCACCCTACTCATCTTTAGCATATTTAACTCCCTCCTATTCACTATAGCACTTTGTCAGTTACATCCCGCTGCCTATTTTAAAAAGTAATGATCTTTTTTTCCCTTTGTTCTTGAGTAGAGAGCAGTCTTTTTGCTGTCCTATTATCTGCTGGTTTTTATTAATAGCCATTATGATTATAGGAGTCAAAAATTAATAAACTGTGTTTTGGGCAAGAATGTACCTTGTTTGTTTGTTTGTTATGTAAAAATGTGTGCCTGACACTTGAGTGGGGTCTGTTTACCCTGAAGGCATGCCCAAATGTACTGTTCTGTTTCAGAAATGAACTTTCAGCTTCTGAAAGTTCCTCTTAAACTGGTTAGTTCAGCTTATCGGTACATATCACTTCTCCCTTATTGCAGTCTATTTCTTTTTACTCTTCAGGCTTACCTCTTGAGAACCTTTGGAAGGTTATTCTCTCTGTTTTTATCACAATAAATTTTAAGGCCTCTATCTGGGCATATTCTGGTGATAATTTAAAGTTTTGTTACTATTTTTTGAGCAAGTAAGTGATCAAGTGTGTTCAGTTATTAATTGTGACAGCAGTCTGTTATGAAGAAAAATGACCATGCTTAAGGCATTTTTTGCTTTGCATTTTTAGATTGGTGGAGGGTTTTTTTTCCTGTCTCCTAGGTGAATGAAACATAAATTCAGTATATCATCTCCCTTTTAAATATGTGAAAAAATCTCCAGTAAGGCCAAAATTCCACTTTTATGGTCGTTTCTCAGTTGTGGACACAATGTGAGGGTACAGTAGAACTAGTGTAAACAAAAGTCTTGTGCAGACCATGCCTCAGAATTAGGAAGCTATACTCGATATTCCCATTTTCCTGTGCTGAAAAGACCACAATTGGTTGAGGGATAGGTAACTCATAGAATTGTGACAAATGTTTTAGTATAAGCAAAATCCTACAGTCAGTTGGTGCTCTGTTGAATAAAAAAGGCAGTACCGCTAAAGGCAAGCATATCTTTATTTAATATATTTCTTTGACTTAAAACAAATACCATTTATATTGCAAAGCAGAAAGTACAATTTTTTCAGACAGACCTAGCACCTGTTTTCAATGTATTTTATTTCCTTCAAACTTCTGTTTTACGTGGATCCTCTGCTTTGTCCCTGTTCTTTTAGCCGTAGACTGACATGTGGGTTTAGATATTTCCGTTTCTGATAAAATCTCTTGTTTTCATGGAAAGCTCTTCAGCGTATTGTGAACAAAATGGCTCAGTGCTTGATTTTTGTTTCATAGGTATACAAAGAAGTTTAGGTACTTCTGTATAAAATTTACTGCTTTTGTAACCGATGAATACTTCATTTTGCTTTTAGCTTACAGTTCTTCTTTTTCACTTATGCCCTCCTGTAAAAATGCTCTTGGTTCTTATTTTACAATGTTAATTTTAAGTCACATACATAGCAATGATCACACATCAGTGTCATGTCAACCCCCTAACAACAGGTGAAGATGCATGGTTTTGGGAATGAGTTGTTTACCTCATTTACTCATTGAATTAATAGTATTTCAACAATACTATGAATGTTGAGATGCAAAAGACTCTTGGTTTATGGAGTGGAATGGTGCTGCACAGCACTGTCTAAACAAAAGAAAATTTGGCTTATTGGTCAGTTAAGTCTCTGACTACTTAACTACTGATACTAGCATTAGGATTAGTACAAGACAAGCTCCTTGATGAATACATAGGAAACTCAAAGCAGTTGTGTAACGTTAATAACACAAGCAAGATGTAATTTCATTCTGTGTGTATTAGAATAAAGCCTCTTTACACATTAGATGCATAAAACATTCCACTTTCTCAAATGCTATAACAGAAGATCTTTTTCCATCAAACTATATGTATAATGTTAAGGCCCTTTTATACTGTTCTAGTGAATTTCAAGCCAGTAATATGGGAAATTAAAGTTGTATATAAGTAAATAGCAGTTGGTCTTGTTAAATAACTTGTCCAGCATTATCGTATTCCTAAATTTAAAGGCCTGTATCATACCCCTTTCATTCTCTTACCTGTGCTAGCAAATTCACATAAATTTAATTCTCATTTAGGGAAGCATTTAGATAGACCATACTCTGCCAAAGATCAGTACAAAACAAAGTCTGTGTGTTGGAAGAAAAGGTTAAAGGATCTAAGGTTATTAATCAAAATAAGGGAGTTACTTGTCTCCTTATCACCACTGTATATTACATTTTACAGTAACAAAATATGTGAGTGTGGGCCTGAAACAGTGATAATGAAAAAGACTTACAAAGTTCTTTTAGAAGGCCAGAAACATAGAAGACAATAAATAGTAGCTATATTATTTGAGCTGTTAAAAGCTACTTTGAGGAAGTATAAGCCAGAATGTTTCCAGATTTTTCTTGAACATAGATTATCTAGTTTGTATCCTGTATGTTACAGTTTACAGGTGTTTTCATAGTTGTGGTTACATTTTTGTTGTTGTATTGCTCCTCAAATCTTAACATTCGTTGTGTAGTAATAGATTAGTAGCTATTGGTGAATGCCGAGTAGACATTTCTTTAAGAATAATAAATGAAACCCACAGCAGGTGGCAATTTGGGGCAGGAGAGCCATTTTTGGCAAGATCTGAATGGTACTGCTGATTCTTCAGCCTGATAGGCAGAATATACAATGCAGTTGAGGTTTGGGGCTTACGGGGTTTTGGTGGGGATTTTCTTTTGAGGGTTTTATGTGGGTTTTTTTGTTTTGTATTTTAAGAAATCCAGTTACTGAGGCAATTTAGAACTGAAAATGAAAGGCAGATTGGCCTGCTATTTAAAAACCATTCAATTTGGCTCCTTGGACAAAGAGTGGTTGAGAGTTTTTTTCCTTGCACCATAATTAAAGATCAAAATGTAAAATATGCTATGAAACATTATATGTTATTGATAGCCTGATTTACTAAATAGAAGGCAGTTAGTTTTTAAGCATCTTTGCTGTAATAAGTCATCAGTACGTTAACTGTACTGTCAGTTATGTTTTAAAATAGTTCCTGTTTTCATTAATAAATGTTACTTGGAAAGTCACAAAGAATGGTTTGAAAAATCAGCAGAAAAGTACTCTTGTAGCAGACGTAAGCACTATTTCTTAATTTTATTCTTTTTGTGGTTGCTGCTATAAATTAAATACTTTGCTTAAACATAACTTCAGCTCAGGTGTAAGTAAAGTGCTACGTTATACATTCTTTGAAATAATCAAACTACACTTAGCACAAAAAATGGCATCAACGGATAGAAATAACTGTATTTACACATAGTCCTTCAGGTTGTAGCCTGTGTTGCTCTCCTGCTCTGTAGATGGGAAATGGTGCTGCTTTGGAGGGTAAATCCATGCTCCTTGCTGCTTTTTAAAACATGAAGTGCAGAAGATAACACCTGCGGTAAGCAGAAACCCTGCTGAAATAAATCCTGTATAAACAGCTCCTCCCGGTTCATGTTTACTGCTCTCTGGAATGGTCTGGTCCAGAAAATTTGAAATAATTTCTCTTGTATACCAGGATGTAGGTACTAATCCAAAAATTCCTGCAAGAATGAAGCAGACTCCTCCAGCAAAACAAGCATGACTTTTGCTGTCAGTGTCACCTCCCAACTTTGTGCACTTCATTCCAACTGTAGTGATGCAGATCCCAAAGGCCGATAGGATACAAGACAGTACCATGGTGGTTCGTGCAGCTTGGATGTAGATGGGGAGAGAGAGAACAGAGTATTTTAGGGTACAGCTGAACATCCCAGTGCTGTACCATGTGCAGTCCATCCAAAGTCCTTGCATCTGTGTTATAGCTGTTATGATATTTGAACCAACATCTGCATTTACCTTCCAGTTTGGTAGCAAGGTGGCTGTGATATCTCCAAAAACACCAAACAAAGCCAGAATAAAAGCAAAGAACTGCAGACTTGCTGATGCCATGATGATTATCTGCTGTCACCTTTTGTCTGCCCTTTCTCTCTTGTAAATGAGTGTAACTGGTCGGTAGCTTCGTAGCCAAGGCTGTAGCCCTGTGTAACAGGGAGGAAGGGGAGGGAGGAGAACTGCGAGGGGGGAAGAAAAAGAAATCAGCAAACAACAAAAGCTTGCATTTAAAATTAGAGCTATCTGAATGAATATCTGAGCATGACCCTGAAGCAGATGAGAGCAGCCGAGCAGCTGTACACAAGGTACTCGAGCATAAATGATGGCAAATGTTTTAGAATTGCTTGTAACAAGGAGCTGCTGCCCTTTCCTACATGATTGCAAGCCATCAGGCAAAACTTACTTTAGTTGTTTGTAGTAATAGTATGCAGATTGCAGGCTTGCTAGACAAATATACATTGTCAATGGAATAGTAGAAACTTCCAGATTAGAAATCATTGCAGAAAAACACTGTGGTAGAAAATATATTCTGCTCTTCAGGTACCTTCCTTAAGTGTGTTTATGGCTGTAGTCATTTCCTGTTGACTATTTTATAACAATGAATATTGATAATATTTTCTTTTGTTTGCAGAGTGGTTAAAGGTAACCCTTTATTTCAGTTATTTTAATATTGTCTGTTCTTTTGTTTAATAACTTACAACATTTCCTGGGTTTGAAAGGGAATGAGACTGAATTTATTTTTTGCAGTATTTTCACAATTAAGTCATGTGACTTCTGTAAATCAATATTTTATTTTCAGTCAATGATTCTCAGTCCTTGATTTAGAGCAGTAGTATCAGTCACTTACCTGTCTGAAATAATTTACAAATTTGCTATGAAGTAGCAGTTTTAAAAATTCATTAAAAAAATGCTCCCTGCTATTCCTGCATAGTCAAATTTCATTTGCCAGATGAGAACGTTTTAGGCAGTATGATAACTGCACCTGGGAAGACAGAGCCATTGCTGTTACATCAGCTGGACCGTTGGAACAGCAGATGAAGAGCAGTGGTTTAAGACCTCTGNNNNAGGATTAGAAATGGTGGCCTGCCTTTCAAGTGGGGCTGTGTAATTGGCAAGTTTTGTCTTTTATCAGTGATAACAGAAAGGGAAGTCCTCCGTCTGGATTATGCTTCCTGAGACATTCTCTCTAAATATGAATAATAATATTAAAATTGCTGTTTAGCATTAGAACTTTTTTGAAAAGCTGTGATAATAAGGGTTAAGGTTGAAATAAGCGGAACACAGTATCTGTCACATTGTACTCTTATTTCATTATATGTAAGACAGCAAGGTTTTGATCATTATATATCAATCTTTGGCGGTTTCATAGGTATACAAACATAACATGTAATTCTCTAATTATATATTGTACTTAGTCCAGGTAATTGTTCAAGGATGTGCTCACTTTGTTCAGCATACATCTATTTAAAAATTATTATAGTTAAGGATTTGACTATTCACAGCTACTTATTCTTAAAATCTTACTTCAAAGGCATGCCTATTTCCAAATCCCTTAATTTTGTTCAGACTGAAGAGTATGTCGTTTGCTGTATCAGGCCTATGAGAAAGATGACTTTTAACTTCCTTTTACAGAAGGAGCTGGCATGTCTTGGTAGCTCAGAACTCATTCAAAAGCATATTCTGGAACAGCTAATTAGGATCTTGAATTAGCTTTTTTCATTGCTTCCTTTTTAAAATTTTGACATATAAAAACACACGAGCATAAACGCAAATCACTGCAAGTGGTAGTCATACATTACATGTAATGGGATGAACCAAATTAAAGGCATAATAAATCTAAGTATATGCACTGCAAGTGTAATAAAAAATACAGTTATGTTTCATTCCTGTTTTTGTAGCACTTACTGCTGGATGTGAGGTCTGAGATGTTTTCTTCACTGCAGACGTCCTAGAAAAATGCAGTTTTTCTTGAATGGAACTGTCCTTTCTCATATAAAACTGCATTAGCAAAATTTCTTGGAATGTTGTTTTTTTCTCTTCTCTACAGCAAGTGCATTACTGCTGTTTGTTCGCTCTCTTAGTTCCATCCACCCGAGAATAAAGGAGTACTTTGTTTAATGAGTTTTGTTTGACAAAATGCTCAGTAAGGGAAAGCAAAGAGATTATGGAGGAAAACACATAGAGGCCCTTAGTCCTAAATACATAATGATATCCAGGTTCTGTGATGAAAGCTTTGAGTTCTATGATGAAAACTGTGAACAGTGATTAAAAGGAATAAAATCTTGGGAATCCAGAAACTGTAGACTTAGGGATTGGGGGGTGAGATGTGGATTAGATGCTGAGGGGGGAGGGTAGGCTTCATTTAAGTTGAACTGAGACCCAGAGAGTTTTGTTGTTTGTCGGTTGTTGGTTTTTTGGGGGTTGTTGGTTTGTTGTTTTTTTTTTTTTTCATCACAGATAATCTTATTAAGAGTTTAAATTTCCTGGGAAAGAACTATGCAATTTATTTTAACTTGTAATTGGAACAGCAGGGCATTTCTATTCGAGTACACTTTTTGCTTATCTATTCTTGGTAGCCTTAGCATTCTGTAGGTCATTTTATAACTTACTACCTTTGTATGGGTCTGTATAAAAGATGAAAGGATAAAGCTGCTAGAAAGGCTTGTGTGGTAACTGCAGCACATCAAAGAAGTGTCCTTGATAATTTGCTGTGTTAAATCAAGAAGTTAGGAGAAAAGTCTTGCCGACTACAGCAGTGATATACACATGGGTTCTGCACCTGACTTTTAGCTTCCTGTGATCCTGTTTATGATCCTAGCATGAATGGACTAATTACAAAGCTGTTCTTACAGAGGAATTAGATTATTGCTGTTAGTGTAGTGGCACAGTTATTTTCTGCTGAAAAGTGAACCAAAATGAAACCTTTGCATCAGAACAAGGTTGCTAAGAGATGATACAGATATGTGGTGTTAGATGTAACATTTATCTGTAGTAGACAGATAAAATGCTGGTACTAAACATTTAGCTGGGGAGAGTGCTTGCTTAGAAGTGTCTTAGTAAGATCTCAAGCAGTCTGTTTTAATGAAGTTGTAATATGCCGCTTAGGTTTCAGTTCCCTGTGAGGAAATTATAGCTTGAAAAAGGATCTTTGGGTTTCTTTTAATACAGCCATGTTGCAAGAGACATATATTGGCCATCATGATACCCTTATTTGTCAACTATTATTAAGTAAAAATTGCCTCATTTAAGCTTATTCTGATTTATAGTATTGGTTTCACCAATAAGGCAGCAGACTTCTCTGAATTAAATTGTGTTCTTCCTACCCTACCAGAACATAAACCTTCAATGTTTAGATGCATTAAGCCAGCAAGGGGAGAATAATTGCCATACTACTGACAGTTCAGGGTATATCAGTTGAATAATTTTCATATTCATTGTGTTGTGAGAATTGAGTATTGTTTTGTAAATATTTCTAACATACTTGGTAGGGTGAAAAAGAAAAGTTTTACTGGTAAAATTATCAGCAAATTAACGTATGCTGTTGTGTACTCTATTGGCTTTCATAATTCTACTCTATGCATATTTAAAAGGTTAGAGAAAAATAGCGTGTATAATTTTAAAGGAGTGACCAATTACAAGCAAAAAGCTTCCCCCTGTATCTGTTGCTATAGTAACCAGGCAGCTTTCCTGGGGTCCAAAGAAAACAGCGTTTATAATGGAACAAATGCTGAGAAGTGCTGTGTTTTGTTTCAGAAGCAGAAATTATTGCCCACTGGCCTTGAGATTACAAATTGAGCTGTTTTTCTGTTAAACTGTACACTGCATCTAGATGGTGGGTTTTTTTTTTCTTCAGAAATTTTCATTAAAGGTGCAGCTCCAGCTCTCAGAGAGACCTCATATATCACTTGTGAGCAGTCCTGCAAAACTGAGGTCCCAAATAGTCTTTGTGGTGGTTTTCTTATCCCTAATTTTGTAGAGAAAATACTTTGTTTCATTTCTTGACTAAAGCATAGGTAAACATACATGTGTGGATGAAAGCCTACAGTATGTCTGTAAAAGGAGCTGGTTGGTTATGTGAAATATATCTTTGGCCTGTTCTGCCTCAGTGTCAACACAAGTTTTTGCTGCCTTCCTGTGGTCTCCCTGACAGGTATCAGCAACCTGTGGCAAAGGTAGAAACTATTGGCACTTCAGAAATTCAGAAACTGCTTTGGAAAACAAGTTTATGTGTCTTTCACTGCAGATTCCATATGTCAAATTTTCTTTGTTACAAAGTTTTTCAATAAGTTCTTGTGTCATTACATTTTAATAATGTATGGGGTTTTTTTCCTATCTTACTCTTAGCTCTAGCTTTCAGAAAAGGTGGAAAAACAGAAAAAAACATTATCTGTAACATTTACTTAGATTAGCACTGCTGATACTGGAAACTCACTGTAGTTTTTTCATCAGCACCGTTCATCAGTGATTTTTTTTCCTTTTCCGAGCCACTATTTTCATTCAGCTTCGTAAGTTCTGTCTACGTGAAGAAACTTGTTGTTTGAATTTAATCATTTCTGTTGAAAGCAAATACAATACTTCTGCTGTTGAAGCAGTTGTAGCGGATGGATGTATTTGACAGCTGAGCTGTTCCCACTGAAAGTACAATGTGGATGGATGGCACTTTTGTGCCAGAAGAATATGTCCACATCAGAGGTTACTACTATTTAATTGATTTTAAAACCCTCCACAAACTTAGAGCAGTTTTGGTTAAAGCAGTAGAAAAAAAACCTCACTTTTTTTGAAGTACTCTTTTGCTATGGGTTTTCTCAAACAATTGGTACACTGAGAGTGTGCTTAGAACAAAAAGTGTTCTTTGGTCTGAGTATCTCTCTTATTTCAGCCAGAACAAGCACGTCTTCAGTTTAATGTGACATAGACTGTTCCATGAATGACAATATTTGCTTTCAGACCTTTTAAAAAGATGGTTTATTTTTTGTCCATCATACTAGCAGACATCTTTAATAAGAAACTGAACATTTTCAAAAGTCTGGAACTTAAAAATTTTGAACTCATACAGTACAAGTACTTGTAGAAATCATATAAATTGTCAGTGTACTTCTTCACAAGAGTTTTTCATTTATGTTGTTGTTAATATCTAGTACGGAAGGCAAACTGCTTTACTTGGTGTTGTGCAGAACCGGATTTTTAGCCCAGCCTCTATTTTTTTAATACAGAAGTCTGAATTTAGGACATCTTTGTGTAATACAGTATCTCTAAAACTGCATGACATATATACATATTTTGCGGTTTTATATATATATGTATAGTAAAGGGAGGATATTATTTCATTCTGTTTTCAGACACAGGGAAAGTAACTATTTTGTGAACAGAGCTTATTTTAGAGCTATAAAAAATAAAACAAGGTTGAAAAAGATCTTTATAGAATTATTTAAATATAATTTTGTATGAACTGTGATACACACTGTAAATACAGAGTTGTATGGTCACTTAAAATGGGTGCAAACTTATTTTTACCTACCATTCCTTTAAATGGACAAGAATTTTACAGTCCTAGTATGCTGAAAACTAATTCCTTGGATTACATTTGAGAAAAGCCCTAAAGCAACAGAAAACATATAGGGAATGGGTTTGATTTCTAATTATAATACCAATTTTCTCCAGCTGCCCTTCAGCCTGTATATCAAATATTGCCTAATTTGTGTATCATATCAGAATTGTCTTGTGGAAGGATTTGAAGAGGAGAGTGCTAATTACTTTACAGATTACATGGAAGTTGTTCTAGATTGAGGAAGTGCCATGGGGAAAAAGGTACTGAGTATTAATGGCATGTGAACTAATTGGAAATATGTAGATAACTATGACTAAAATTCTGTAGGGTCGTGAAATTTAAGCTGAATTTTTATATTAGAATACCATGACATTTGTCACTGCAGTTATGTTACCTGTCACAATAATGTCTTCCTATGTTCTGCCTGTTTCCTGAAGTCTAGCCAGTTAACATAGAAATAATGTGTCTCAGAGGAATATATCTACTTGAATTTCTCTTTCTTTTCCATATAGGTGGATGTGGCTGTGGTGCATTTCACTCCACTGGTGCAACCAAAGATAGAGCAGCCGTTTGAACTCGTAGAAAAAGTGGTTCAAAGTGTTTTTCAGTTTAGAAGAAAATACTGCTTCCGTGGACTTGAGTAAGGATCTCTTATGATAAAGTCTCAGATACTGTTTTTGAAGATGCATCGGCACTTGTAGCTATACATTTGATTTTATTCCTCCCATTTTAAATTTGTCATCATAGTTTATCAGATCTTTCCATTTCTGAATAATTTCTGGAGACAAAGTATGAGAGGAATCTCTGCTGTAATTATGTAGTAATTATTGTGTGTTTTTGTTAGTGTAATTCAAGTTGTTAAAATTACTAGGATAAATTAGCGATAGTTTATGTCTCGTAAAGAAGCAAACAACCAAAACTACAGCATTTTTTGGCTGAGTTACAAAATGAAAGTGTCAAAATTCAGAACCAAAGGTGGCAGCATGAGGAGGGAGAGCATCACCTGTGGGAAATTTTACTAATTTGGGGTTAATGTCAAAAGGTTAAATTCTTTCTGTGCTTGCCCTTTTATAAAGTTCTTACTGACTCTTTAAAAATCCCTAGGTTTACTGAGGGAATTTGGTAGGTTCTCTAAGTGATGTGAGAAACCTGCAGTCTGTTCACCAAGGATCCTGTTAAAACTCCAGCATGGCCATGTGTCTGGCTTGGTATGGGAAAACCCCAGCATTCAGCATTGTAGAATGTGGGAGAGAGCTGCTGTTAGGACTTGAGGCATGCTGTTGCAGGGTGGGCTAGCTGAATGTTACTGGGCATGGTCTTGGCTCTCATGTAGTCCAGAGTTAGGAAGGATGCCACCTTACGGAACTACAAGCCTTAACTATCACTATTTTAAAGGTGATTATAGAAATTTTGTGAGGTTGTTATTTTTCCATTGATGTAATGGAGGCAGACACTGGATCTAAAACGAGTATTAATTTGCCTGTGTTAAGGTTTGAGGTAGTTAGAAAATGATGTAGTCAATCTCTAGATCAATTTGTATTTGATTTACAGGGTGGTGGTTTGGGTTTTTCATTTTGTTGGGTTTTTCTCTGGGAAAGAACCATTTCAGTTGACAGTGTAAGCAGAAGGCATGTGCAGTCAGCATATCTACTTTATGTAGAATATATTTGGCAAAGTTTAAAAAAAAACAAACAACTAATCTCAAATGGCTACTAGCTGCTCAACGTTTTTTTTCTGAGGCAAGGAGCAGGAGCCTGAACTTTTGCACATCACATATCCCATAGCAACTTGTGCTTTAGTCCTAGTGTGCAGCTAAGAAATACAATCCTCTTATTCTTCAGCTGACTTGAAAAAAATAGCACATTTTGGTGTGTAGTAAGTCTGAGTTCATTATAGGGTATTTATCTACCTATGTATCACATATACTGTATAAAACCAAGGTAGTAGAATCACTTGACATTTGCGTGTAAGTTCTGGGATCTGAGATAGACATAGTGGTATAAAGCTATTAAATCCACAAAGAAATATATTGTAGCTCAAGTTGCTGTTCATGGGCATTTATAAGATGGTTCTGTATATAAAAGGTGATTAAACATTTTTGGCTTCAGGTACCTCTTTTAACTATCAAATCAAAGACAGTAAGTTAAGGAGGGATATCAAAATAAGGATTGGTCCATTTTAACCTTGTTGCCCTAGATGCTGAAGTAATGGAGACATTTTTGACCCAGGCCTGGAGTAGCCCATACTTGAAACCAGGTTATTCCTAGAAGTTCTATCCTTCTCTTGTCATTTTAAACCATTTCTTAACTTTGTATTCCGTCTGCTCACCAAGAGCCACCTATCGCTTACTTGTGCAAAACATTTTGAGTAGCTTGTCCAGCCAACCTGTGGAACACAGCTAGGGCTGTGGGGGTGTTAATGTCTTAGGTGCACAGCATTTTTAGGTCTCAGGTATGTATGATGGAGGCAGATCATTTGAAAATTGAGACATACACATCAACCATGTGCAAAGTTTCTGCCTTCCTGACCCGTTGTAGACTGAGAACTACTGCTAATAAGAGCCAGTACTTTCAGTAGTTTGCATTTTGTAATATGCATTTTTATGAGACATTAAAATTACTCGAACTAATACTATTCATTGAAATTTAGGGAACTTGTGAGAGAGAGGTGCTAATGCATCTGGCAACAGAGTTGATGATTAACTGATACGACTCTATGAACAGTGAGAGCTGAAAACAAAATCTAGGATTCCTAGCACATACTGCAAGTTCTAAATGTTTAAAAAGTGAATGATAATTAAATATTCCTTTCCTCCTCCTTGGCTTTTTTCTGGCATTAGAATTATAGTATTAATGACAAGTCATAATAATATTTTTCCCATTGGAATGAAACACTTACTTACCATGAAAGTCATATGGTTTGGATCTGATCTGTTTTCCACAGTTTAATCTGTTGTTGCTCTCTAAATACGAGGCAAATTCTAAGACTCTGTGACTGTATCTATACCCAAAGCCCCCTTTAAACACATGCATGTTTGTTCCTGTTTGTTAACGTACAATGTATGTATATGCTTTTCTATGTTGTCATAATTTGCAGGAAAAGGGCCCTTACATGTTTCCATTTGCTTAGATAATGACCTATATTGAGTGCTAAAGGTAAAATAATGACATACTTAATAGTAAACCTATATTAAATACATTCTTAAAAGGATTCTGTTACTCTTAAGGGAAACTGAATTTGTCTTCTCCCCACGCCTTTTAGGACCTTGTTTCCTGAAAGTGGACGCTTGAAAAGAACAGAACAGCTGATGATGACAGCAAATGTTGATCCAACTCTGCGTCCTTTTCAGCTCTCTATGTCGCAATTTAGAAATCTGTGCAATACATACAGGAAAATGTGTGATGAAGACCCTAGCCTTTTTGTGTACAATTATAGAGAAGAATTAAAGGAAAAGAAGACAAGAAAATTACTTAAAAGTACTGAAGAGACTGAAGAGGAAAATAAGCTGTAACAGCTGTAATTGCAGCAGACTGATTTTTTTATTAGTTTTAACTCCTTAATCTAGAGGTGTTGATTCAGTAAAAGGAGGCTTACATATTCCTACATCTCTGCAGGTTTGGAAGAATTACTTTTGAGAAAGTGGTGGAGAGAAAGGGCTTTCCCATTTTATTTATTCATTCCATTCAGCTGCAGACAAAAGTGAAAAGACAGTCCAGTTACAAGGTGCCTACAGGTTTTTTTTTTACTTCAGGGGCATGGCTAGAACACATACCAAGAACAAGGTATGTTGTAAGACATGTAATTAAGTTGGGATACTTCTGAAATAACTGAGTTCTGTATGAATGAAAATGCATTGTTAAAATGTAAGAAAAAATACTTTTCATACTTCAGCACGTAGACAGTATTTGGTGTTTTGTGCTCTTTTTATCCTGGAACAGCCTACTGTGCAAAGTAATTGAAAAAAACAAAAGCCAAAGCTTCTGTATAAATATACTCAAGTGACTGGCTTACAGGAGGATAAAGTGCACAGATTGTCTCAAGGTCTGCTAATACTCTCCTCATTTATGCAGAAGCAAAGAATTTGGGATTTAAAGCTCCAACTAGGGAAAAGCAGCACGATAAAAACTAGAGAACATGGCTAAGTACAATACTTATTTGTCTTTTACTGTACAGGCTGGTATAGAAAATAAAAAATACAGTCAAATAAAAGATTACAGGCCAAGCTTTGTTTTTGTATTTACACATATGTATAAAGTATAAACAGCATCTTGAAACTTACAAAAAGGAAATTCTTGCACTATTGTGCACTAAACCACATTAAAATAACTTAATTCTGCTTTAAATAAAGCAAAAATGAAAACCAAAGAACTAAAATGCCCAAGGTATTGAAAAATTCATTTTGCAATGCTGCTTCCCATTGTAAACCCTTTTGCCACTCACTAGCACCTTTTCCACATTACTTACTTAATCTACTAATGAGACCATCCTTCCCCTCCCCTGGAATACTACTTCATCTTAATAACTGCTTGAAAGGGATAAACTAATTTACAGACCTTGGCTAACTTAATCTATTTTTGAACCACAATAAATTAAAATAACTTAAGAATCCTTTACAGCTGTTTTTGTGGAAAAATGTCTTAGTGCACAAAATCAGAGAGAAGTTTTCCTGCAGCTTCCATGAATTTACTAGTTCTAAAGCAAAATAAGTTTGTTGAATTTTATGTGGACTTCAAATGAATATTTTAAATATAGTGCTTAGAAAGCTAGGATTTCCCATGCCTCTCCGCAGCTTCATAAAAACAGTCCTCATTAACTACAGATGTTAAACTCTGGACACTAAATTCTCTCTCCAAAATAGAGTTCAGATCCAGATTTGCAGCATCAGAGTGACTATCGAGGGACTGGTGGTGTTCTTGCATTGCCATTAAAGTTCCCCTGTTGCGCTTTGTGCTGTTTACTTTTCTCTTCACTGGGCAGAAATGGCCACGCACTAGCTTTGGATGCTCATGCATGTCTCCTGTCTCAAAGCCATCTCCTTCCTCATTTTCAGCAGCCTGATCCCGTTCAGAGTCAGTACTTGGCTCCTCTGAAATTTTCAGCTGTTGGAACTGTATTTCAATGTCTTTTATAGGGCTGCCCTTCCTTAGGTTTCGATAGTCGTCATCATCGTCATCATCACTGAGAATATCAGATTCTTTGACAAGAACATTAGAAAAGTCAGATGTACGTGTACAGCTCTGTACGTGTTTATCGAGAGATGAATTTTTGGGCTCCTGTATGCTCTCAGTGGTGTGGCAGCTGCTACTCTGAGTACTGCTGCTCAGGCTGCACTCATCAGAGTCCTGGAAAGTGCCCTTCCCTGGATCACCGTTCCACTCACTACTGGGTGAATTCTTCAGTACCTTCAAGGACCTCGTGGAAGCTATGCAGAAGAAAAAGACAGGTTTATTTTTGCAGCAGGACATCAGCTAGTTATACTGTTTGTCTCAATCACCCACTTACAATTACAGTGTACATAGTCTCATTTGATAATCATCCCAGGTCGGATGTGGCAGCATTCTTTGCTATTTTGTTCGTTTTTTTAAAAAAGTTACTTTGCCCATACCATACAGTGTGATCCCATAGAGTTTTCATTCCACCTACCCCAGGGCTCTGAGTTTGCCTTCATGTGTACTATATGCAAAATCCTCCAAAAATTGTAGTAGTGATTTATACACTTATGCAGGAAAGCAAGATTGATTCAGGCACCTCAAGCACTGAAGGGCCAGATTGTAGTTGGAGGTTGAGCTGTACCTGGTTCCTGCGATGTTAAGGGGATTTTACAGACAACTGATCAGATGGCAAACTTGAAATATTAGTAGCTACTCATTTAACTAAAATGTTTAAAGCCTGTACTTAATTAGGGTATCTGCTGGGATGCCAGTTTAGTGCACTGAAAGAAGCAAGACTCCTGCCTTTTGCCAGTTGTTTTAGCTGTAAGTGTTATCAGGGCTGACTTATAAAAGGGAACCCAGAGGGAAGAACACTAATACTGCATGCCAAAGGGAGTCTGTTTCTTCCCAGCACAATTAATTTGGGCCTTATTAAGTCTTCCCTTAAGAGAGCTAATGACACAGCACAGTGTGGGGGGATGGAAAGCCTGCTTATCTCCTCTAGCCTTTGCCATGCACTGAGTGGTGATGAAATTCTGCCATGACACACTACACTCATGGTAATAATTGCAAACCTTCTGCCAGTGCTGGAGAACAGACTCCATTTTTCACTTTGAGAACACGTTTCTTTCTTACCCAGTTTGGCTGTTGCAGGTACACGGTTCTTGAGTGGAACAAGGCGATCTTTACTTGGTTTCTCCAGCGGTAGCTCACATTTTATGTGGCGTCTGAAATTCTCCCGCAAAATAGAACGGATCACCTTCACAATGTTGGTCTTGTTCTCACAGTCACTGCAAGTTTAAGGAAACATAACTTACTTAATTTTCCCCTCTGAAGAAGACACTATTGGGATACAGTTTGCTTGCCTTCTTTCTGCTGACATGCTTTAATGCAGTGGGGTTTTTCAGTAACTTGCTTTAGTAGTGGTTTTGCAGCTAACATCTTTATGTCTTTTTAGGCATTTCATACACTTCAAGATCTTAGTTACATCCCCTTAGACAAATAGCCTGAAAGGTAACTTTATACCAAGGGATCACCCCTTAAGTGGCCTTTATCAGAAAGTAATTTCTGCTAAGCAACTGAGAATCTAATAAAAGCAGTTACTTTGCCCATTTCATACTGGAACTTACGATCATACATCTGTGCAGATTTTTGACACTGGATCACTGTGCCAAACTCCCTCCCATTTCAAACTGTTACACTTTTATGCAGTTAAACGCTGGCATAGTGCCTGGATTCAAGGAGAGATGCATTGGAAGTGCTGATGCAAGGGTCATGGCAGGGGAAAATACATATAATTTTTTTAATTCCATTAATGTGGTTAATCGAATACAACCTTCATGTAAAACTTACCTGCTGCACAACTGAAAAATTGTTTCTGGCCTGCCTTCCAGTTCTGACTTGGTGTGAATCAGTTCCCAGATACAGCTGTTCTCTGTTCCTGGGCACATGGAAGAAAACATTATTTCTGTATATACTTCACAAAACCTTTGTCATTGGAAAGATGAGTGTAGAGCTCCTTCACTCTTGAAGGTGGTGTTAACATAGCCATGGGTGGATCCACAGAAGATCTCACCCAAGATGGAACCCAAAGGAAAGTCTCCTGAACTCTCCTGTTGCAGCAGCCTAGCACTCCCTTTAAAAGGTGCTCTCTTGGAGAGTTGCTTTCCCCATTCTTACGGCTTCTTGCTGCTTTCCCGCCTTAAATGCCTGCTCCGAGGTGCGCAAAGCATTGAATTTTCCTCTAAATACCTAGTGTCACCTTTCAGAGAAGATACAGAACTGGATAGGATCATAAAGATCAACTCAAAGGGAGAATAAAAGCGCAGCCCTCTACTACCACAAATTACAGTCATCTTTCCCACGTTTGGAAAACCAGAAGGGTCAGCCCACACACAGTGTAAGGGCATCACCAGGACATCAACCATGGTAAATCACCTTCTGTTCATGGTATCTTTTCATTGTGGATTTCCATTCTGTCATTCCTTTACATCATGTTGCATCTTCCTGAGCTTGCGGAAGAACCCAACATACCAAATGAAGAAAGTCTGTTAATGTATCAAGCTCCCCTGCATGCAAGACACAACAGCAGATGGTATTTTCTCCGCACCTGCCTGTTTCCAGAGGCTCCAGAAAGACATATGGAAGAAGCAGTATTACAAAATCCCAGAAAAGCATTCAATCCTAAAGTATTCAGAACAAGGGGATTACCTGCTGTGTTCCCCAGTCGAACTTGAAGAGCAGATAAAGGAATCAGCCAACGAAATTTAAATGGATCCAAGTCACCATAATTATGTACAGCACGAACATTAGTAGGCTGCAAAAGGAAAAACAACCAAGGATATTTCCAAGAAGTAAAAAAAATGGTGTTTTTTTTTTTTTAATTACTCTTGAAGACCTGCCTCTGAAGAGAAACTAAATTCATTAGAAGACTTTGGTACCGTAATATGTGCTTGCAAATGTAGCTGAAATGGTGATAGACACAACATTTGGAATTTGTAAGTGCTTCAACTTTTAAAAGCACTTGTTTTTAATGGATAAAAATAATACTTTGCATATAAGTACTACTAGTGAACAAGCCTTCCATGAAGGAACCCGCAGACTGTTGATTAGCAGAATACATTAATCATGTAGCTGCTGCTGCTACTTTTAGAGCCCCTCCGTCTGTTATGATAAGCATGGTGCAGTACTTCACCACTGATACTCAGAATATGCAACCTGCTACTTGACTTCAGCATTCCAGTTTTTCAAATGGGGGACAGAGGAGGTTATGTTTATAATGCCTCTTTTCCTTCCCTTCCAGGGTGATCAAGTGTTTATAAACAGAGGTTTTTAGCCTATGCACTATATTAAGGAGGCCATTATAAATGCCATCTGAAAGAATTAATGATTCCTACAGGGCAATGTTTCACATTCCACCTGACAAAACTAAAATGGGGCTTATGCAGAGAAGATGCTGCTTACTAAGTAACAAAAAATATTTACGGGTACACAGATACTGATGCACTTGTTCTGGCTGTGATAGGTAAAATCCCAGCCTAGTAAGGGAAGGTGGTGTCACCACAGTCACTCCCCCTTCAACGCTGGTGTTGTCCATTGCACACTGCAGTAGGATCCTGTGCTTAAACACCCACCACCGCCACTGATACCTAACTTACCATTTTCTTTTTTAGTTTGTAGTTCTCCTTATACACCAGTATTACAGCCCTCTTAAAAACTAAAAAAGAAATCAGAAAAGGAAAACTTAATTACAGGTGTAATATTCAATGAAAATATTGTCTCAGAGAAGCTGTTTATTGTAGTCATGGGAATGTGAAGGATAAGATAAGCAAATGGATTTAAAAGCACCTGCCCTGCATTAAAATGACAACTAGGTTTTTCATCCTACACTTGTTCATGCAATGGCAGTATTATTTCCTCAGATTTTGTTCCGAACATTTAGGATTAAGCCATTCTGCACATTTATTCTGAAATAAGCAGCAACTTGTCTCCTGTAAGTCTTCACATAAACAAATATAGCAGATGTAGGTTAGATGTAAAGGTTCAGATTTCCTTTTTGTAATCGGAAGGGCTTATACAGCAAGAGAATGCTATGTAAAAGGACACTAAGTCTGTTCTTCCTGCAGTTCATCATTTGTTTTGTTGGAAACTCAGACATCTCAATTCCTACTTTTCCATCTGCAGGAATTCTCTGGCTTCCACAACATCTGACTGGAGTGGCTCACTAATGTTACCTAATTTTTCAGCTTCCAGGGAGGCAAGGACATGTTCTCTCTCAGCTGTAAGGAGTAACAGAAACATGGGGGCATTGAAGCTGCAGGGAGCTAGGGGATGGCTCTACAGAGCAGTACCAGAGTCCAGATTGGATTTTAGGGCAGTATAGCTCTGCTTGTGCATCCACGTTTCCTTCCAGTGGAAGAGGAGAGAGGGATGATGATATGCAATTGTCATCCCTACATGAAGCCTGGATGCAACCATAACAAGCACAGCATTAACCCTAGAGCTTGTCAGTTTTCTTCAGTTCCATATTAGGTACATTTTCTAAGCTGCCCACATACGGTTTAAAGTGAGAATAAAATTCGGTTTCCCAAGTGGCAGATGATCAGCCTAAGCTAAGCATCAGGCCAGAGTCCTTTTATTCATACGTGTCCTTCTGGGAAGTGTCTGGCATACACAGATCATCAAGAAGCTCATTCAAGGAATCTGGCAAGTAGTTACTGTTCTGTTAGAAGCAACCTGTCTCCAACCCATCATGCTTCTGAGGGAAAAAGTGCATGACAGCCCTGAGAAAGACAAACTTGTGTCTTGTCAACCTGGAGTTTTGGACAAGTGCCTAAGATGTTTCACTGGAATATTTAATTACTTAGGTAATTATTAAATGATTAATATTTGTATGCTCTCACTTCCACATCCATTTTTCAGGTTAAAATAATCTGAATGGGGATTTTGATGCAGTAATTGTAAGCGGAAGTTACACAAGAGTAGAATAAACCACAATTTTTCTACCAGCCTCCTTCCTAAGCTTGGTTTAGCAGATTGCTCTAAATGACAATATTGCCTCTTGAAAATCACTGCTTTCCACACTTTACATATAGGCAGGAGAGCAGCTGAGGCTGGCTCACAGAGCAACCAGCAACAGCAAACAAATAAATGGAAACTTTTCTCATACTAGGAAATACAACTATGTACTTTTTCAGATGTAAGTCTGCCTTAGACATCACATGGCTACAGGGAAAGGAGCTGGTGGCTTTCACCTTGTTAGAAGATTTAATATGGTACTCTTTAGATTTGAAAGAGCAGAGAGTCATTAAGGAAGACACTTACCAAACACTGTAAGTTCAAGATCTTTTCTTGCTTTGCCCAGCGATGGGAAAGGATTCAGCCAGGAAACTGTGGAGTGCATCAGAAGTTCTCCCATTGAAAGCTCTGTCACCTATATTAAATTAAAACAGTAGATAATATGTGAGTGAAACATTAATGAGTATATATCAATAACTTGAAGGATCTATGTTTTCTCTATGTATGTACAGAGAGAAAGGCAGAGAGATCTGTACTACAGAAGGGTAAGCGTGAGTAATTCCCTTTTTAAAATAGGTAACAGCTGTAAAAAGTAATAGCCCCTAAGCTATGGAACCTGGATAGAAGTTCTTACTATTAATAACTTAGAAGAATATTAAGTACAGCAGATGATCTGTCACTTACATATAACCAGTTCTGAACTGGCTGATTTATTAGCTGTAAGCATCTTTAATTTCTATAGAGTAATTAGTATTAATGACACTGCCAATGGCAGACTTAATGGAGGTCTTGTTCTCTGGGGCTGCTTTCTTCTGTGGGACAACATGACACTGTGAAGAATCTCCCAGGCTGTCAAGTTTTGTTTCTCCATAAATGATGAGATACCAAGCAGCCAATGGGAGCAATTTGGCACTTTTACTAGGAGGAAATAAAACAACTGAGCCAGCATCTCTCATATTTGATCTCCACCTTCATGGATTTCATCTGCTTATAATTGTTTGATGTAAATGGCTAAGTTGAGACCTTGCTGCCCCAGTTCTGGGAGATGCGTGCACACAGTCTGTTTAACTAATGGTTTTTGCTCTGACAAATAACCCATGGATGCCTCAGCGCTGGAAGTGTAGAGAATGAGAATAACAGACCTCAATGTGAAATCCCTTGAATTGCCATTTTCATTTATACGGGTGAAAAAAATATCTTAAGAATTCTATAGCATAAAACCTGAATGCCTTGGGGCATGGATAATCTCTGCAACACTTGAGAAGATTTTTCCTACTGAGAACTATGTCTATTCCTGCTTGCAATTCTTGTCAGTCCAGAAGGCGTCTCTGGCAGCTGTCTGAAAACTTTACCATAACCTACTGACAAAAAGAAACTTGACAGGCAGATATGAAATAGAAGTTAAAATATTAAAGGAAAATGGAGGAAGCCCAGCACAAATAAGTTGACAAAATCAACTTCAGCAAGAGATAAAGACCCAATGGCAACTGGGATGAATAAAAAGTGCTGTTCCTTCTCTTACCTCCTTCTCTGTTCCACTTTGATCTGCAACCAGTTGGTCAAATACAGTGCCATAATCTTCATATATCTTCTGCATCTCATTGATGTGACTTGCTACTTTTTCCATTGCCTTCAGTGCTTCTACAACGTTTAAAAATTTCACAGACAGCTATGTAATTCAATTGTATTTTCTAAATGTGACATTTTTTATTGAATTCCACTTGAGGCAAGCAAAATGACCCAGCGTCCCCAAGGTTTGGTGGACAGTATCTTCTCATAGCAACAGTGGAAGAAACACTTCCCAATCAGAGTAAGTGAAAAATGCTCATGTGGTGTCAGAAGTGCCTGGAAAGATTTCAGTAGTATTCCAGTGATAAGCCTCAGATGTTTATAGCAGATACTTATAGCAACATGATAGTAACCACACTTAAGTTTTGCTTCTTGTATATATAGGGCCATTTGGCTCACCACAGAATGGACAAAGAAATACAGTGCTAGATTGTACAAGCTCCTTATAGACTGTATGTATAAAATAAATGCTGGTGGCCAGGTTTTGTTTAATTTTTGTTTTTGAGCAAGAATGATGCTAGAATTCATTAGACTTCTGTGTTAATTTAGAAAGGAGTTGGACAAGATTTCTCTTGTCCTGCCAGCTCTTAATTGACCTGCAAGTAAGCTACCCCCAGCTTGGCTGTAAGTGCAAGGGAACAGTATTAGAAACTCCCTTTAAAGTCAGTAACAGCCTTGTGACTTTTTGCTGACAATGTATTTTGCCTGAATGTATTTTGTTAAAATGACAATCAACCATAAAATAGATCTCTAGACTTTCATCTACCAGCTGCTGACAGACCTGAACTGGAATTTGCCAGGGTCAAGTCCCAAGCATCTGAGCCTAGAAAAGCAATCAATCCTAATATATGTTAGACAAACATGTCATTCTACACGGGCAGACTGCAAAGTTTTGACACAGATCTCCTCTATGCACTCAAGAGTCACAGCCTAACCTCAAACAACTAAAATTTCCTTCTGTGGCACTCTTTGAGTTCAAGAACTAAGTAATAACCACAAGATGGAGCTTTGCTCAGTGTTTCCAAGTGGGAAAAAAAGCAACACTGACCTGACATGCTCCTGTGCAGGAAGTGAGGAGAAATACCCCAGTCCTATTCGCCAGGGCAAATCCTGGGCATATCTACTTCCCAAAGGGACTTTGACATACCAAGCAGGACTTTTTGCTATAAGCATGAAAAAGTTACTTCTTATTTTTAAGGAGAGAGAGGGAATTTCCTCTAGGTTTTGACAAGTCTGTGCTATCTACCAGAATGGCTACCTGCATCTTTAGAAAGGGCTGGAAAGAAAACTTTAACTCATATTCATTCCTGTAGAAGAAAAGAGGAAGTTACCTGTCAAATGATAGTGCTCCTCACTCTCGTTGTCTGTCAGAGACACCAGCTCTTTTAAAAGCAGAGGATATTTCAGCACTCTCTGAACAGGCTTTATGAGATATGACTCCAGTGTAGAAGAGTGTTGCTTTGTGGGATTTCGGGCATCCAGAAAGGCCTTAAATGCACTATCTGTTTTAGCTAGAAGTAAATAAAAGAGTTGGTCAGTTGAACATGGAAGTCAGAATCACAGAACACCAGGTTGGATGAAACCTCAAGGATAATCTGGTCCAACCTTTCTTGGCAAAAGCACAGTAGAAGCTACAATCATTTGAAAAAACACAGAATTGCAACTTGTAAGCAGCACCAAAAGCCTCACCATTTTTAATAGATGGTTTACAAAGTAGTTTACACTATTCATTTCATAATCATTTCCTGCATTAAATAACATATATAAGGGCTAAGACAGCAATTATATCAAGGTGAGATTATTCTTCAATGTAATTTTTCCACCAGACTGCAGTGGATGGCAGAGGAAGTAACTTATTCTACCATTTGTTGCTGCTTTTTGGAGCATGAGTTGGATCTGCAAGCAGGACAAACTTGTGGAAGATGTTTCTGTAGCTATTCAAGCTACTGCCTGGATGTTACAAGGAGGATCTTATCCCTTCGGTTCTGCAGAACCGCAGATCTTAGCTATTTCGATTGAAAGACATCTATTAGTCCTTACTTTGAGACATCTATTAGTCCTTACTTAGCACCAATATTGTCTACAAGTCAATGAGATGTTGCAGTAGTTCTCAGTAGTTTAAATTCATGCAAATTAAATACAATAATGAAGAAAATAAATTACCTCTCTCAAGAACTTTCTGAACTTTGATGTGGTTTGCACAGAAGCCGCTGTACAGTTTAAAGTGGTCAGCATAATACAGAAAGGAGCCTCCGAGGGAAAACAGCAATTTCTGAAAACACAATCAAAATATTAATTCATTACTAGAATCCTAAATAAATATTCAGGCACATAGCACTCAGGCTCAGTGGTGTGATTATCTGCTCTTTCTATATATATCCTGTATTTTTACGTGTATATATATTTTACATGAATATACTACTGGTAGTAACTCCATGACGTTTCTGCATTTCGCTGAGTATAGAGTTCAGCCTATTTAGTCAAAGCCTGCAATTTTCTCCTTTCTGCCCAAACAGGTAACACCACTGCAGATACTTTGTCTTACTGCATCTTTCAGGCAGCACGGGAACAAAAATTAACAGACACATAACAGGATATATTGTGCTGGCAAGAAGCATGAGCAATAGGAAGCAAGGCATAAAAGTGCCAAAGCCAGAGGGGACAGGGTAAAACAAACACAGAGGATTGCTTTCCAGCTGTTTTCCTTCTTTCATGAGGTGGTAATCACAGGGCATCTCTGATGTTCTTGGATGAAGGAGAGGTTGGGAAGATGTGGGAGGGATTGAATCACAAGGGAGGGATGTTTTTAGAAAACTGCTTCACAAAGCAAAGATAAGAAAGAGGAGCAGTGAGGGAGGAGGAGGGAGAGGAGAGCAGCCCTCTCCCTCTTTAAATCAATGTTTGTTCCACAAAAGGCAGCAAGTGTCTGGGAGACCTGCCAACAGTCTCACCCAGTCCCGAGCCACACATGAGGAACTCATGCAGCATTTAACAGTAAAAGCTCCCAGACAGTAGTGGGTGAACTGGGCACAGCTGGGAGGCGCACCTGGCAGGGCAGAATTCAGCACAGCAACATAACCCTTCTACAAAGGAGTTCTGCATCATAAGCATTGCTAGTTTATAACATACTCAAAGTCTACTCTGCATCTTCCACATTTCATCTTCTGCCATGGGAAAGAGGAAGATAAAACCATGACAAAGCGCACTTTCACAGCTGAATAGATGTCTGTAATCCTAATCAAAGCTTTAAACATAAAAGCAACCATATGAAACTTAGAGCTCTTAAAGCCAGATTTCACAAACATTTGCAGGCATACTACAAAGTATTAAATGACAAAATATTTACCCGGAACTGGGATGGCGTTTCCAGTGTATTAAAATCTGAGGACGAAGATATTCCTTCTTCAAGGGTCTCCAAAAACACCTTCTGGAAATTCAGCATTTCTGGCAGACTGCCAAACAAGGACTCCATCTGTGAAAAACATCAGGCTATGAGGGGCAGCACTTCATGCACCTAACACAGGTCTTGAGAAAATCAGTCCCATAAGGAGATGTGCACACAAAGAGGTTGTAAAGGCCAGTAACATCTTCATTAATGCTTTTCAGACTGGTTTTTTATTAAAAAATCCTCACAAAAAAGCAAGGATTTCTCAGCAGTTAAGTCAGAAGAACAATTACCCTTTAAAGCGACCGAAGCGCCAGACAGAAAGGCACTGGCTGATGTAATTCCTATTGTAATCTTTGTTGTTTGCTTTTTCTGTCATGCTCTCAGCAACAAAAAAACCCAAGTGGCAAACTCTTAACCCATAAAAGAATGAAAAGCACATCTTCCAGTTTCTCGCTCACCTCATCCTGAGTAAGGAAGGTTTCATTCTGAAGAGGCTCCAAGTATAGCTCAAAGAGACAGCTCAAGTCCTGCAAAAGAGAGAACATGTTCACTTTTATGTAACCATTTGAAATTGTTCTTTATGTGACAGCTGTGGGATAGCGGTAATTTTTGAGAGCAAACTAGAGATGCTCCATTCCTATAATAAAAAATATCTGCGTGTCATTAGCCCTAAAGTGATTGCTAAATTGAACACAAATTGATTTGAGTAATGTTTTTGTTTCATCCTTCAGGCTTTACAGCTTGATTATAATGAATTATATTCAGAATAGCATGAGGAGAAATGTTACTGACGATAGCTTTCTAAAGAGTCCATGTATATGGACAGCACCAAATGTCTTAATCATGTCTGTTGGGTAAACCACATAGACAGCCACCCTTTTAAACTTCAGCAGTACTATTCAGAAGGACACCTAACATTTTAAAATCCTATTAAAGTATTCAGTTATTTTTTCAGGGAGGATGTGATCAAAGGCTTTTTTCAGTCACTTCTTCAAAGAATTGGTGCCACTTCTGAAGACTTACTATCCCACACCAAAACATGACAGCAAGGCTGAGACCCACCAAAGGGCTCTCTGGCACTGAGAAGGGAAACAGCAGAAATTCTTATGGAGGAGTAACAAGCATCTCTCTGAGAATGCCATAATGAGTATGTGCAATGAGTATGTGCCAGGATTTTACATGGTGCAGAATTTGTCATATGTCAGTGACCTCCGGGGTCATGTTTTTCTTCAAGCAATTCCCCTATAATAAAAACCAGCTAGATATATGTGGGGGTTCATGTTCTGTAATGCTTCCTTGAGCTTTTCAGCATATGGCTGCATTAGTGCATTGATGGAGGTACTAACAATAAAAGCCTGGAAGTGTTTTCTCTTTTTTCCATATACATTATTGCAGTAAATGCTGTTATCTGTAAGCATGTGCTTTGACTTCCGGTAAAGTAGATGATTCCTTCTTTCTGAAGGTCAGTGAATTCAATGTTTTCGGGTTTTGGCATCCAGTCACATGAATTTGGGGTTTACGGAAAGAAGAGACATAGATCTAACAAATCATGGACTTATCGGGGAGAAATAACATATGTGTGATGCTACAACCAACTGGAGTTGTGCCTTTTAGTTGTGCTGATTAAAAAATAATTATGCATCATTTTCCACAATTAAACTTTTTTCCATTTTGTAGGAGAATATTCTGTTCTTCTACCAGATTTATTTTCATCTTGAAAATTAGGGAAACATCCCCTGGAAAAACCCTATGTTAACATATTGCAGGTATCTACTCCCCACAAATTGCCACTCTCCAATATCAATACAAATTGACTAGACCTAAAGGTACTAGATCAAATCCTACATCCTCTATTACAGGAGCAAGGCTGTTGAAAACAACAGGATAAGAAGACTTTATAGATTATGACCCTTGTAGAGGGCTGGTTATATAAAGGGTAAGCATGAATATGTTAAGATCATCCATAAATCATGGTCAGCCTCAAAAACAAGGCTGTAGGTAGCCAGATTTTATTTTACTTTTTACCTTAACATAAGATTTCTCAGTGTCCATAAGTTCTTGGATGACTTTCCTCAATCTATCTGCATCAGAAAGGTGGCGAGCCAGTGGCCGTGGTGGTGGGTCCTGGTTGTCCTTCTGTCCTTCCATACTGCTTGTCTGGACTTCTTGGAAGTTTCGGCACAATGCACTGATCTGTTCTGCACTCTGTTAAATGAGAGGAAAGGGACAAGCACCAATGTTTTAGACTACAAGCTGTACTACAATTATTTTTAAATTCCTCAAATTTTGCTCATGTTCCAAATTCAGAGGCCAGAGCATGCCACTGATTTTTGTCAAATATGTATCCTGACAGCTCTAAACAGCTTGAATATATAGCAGATCCAGATCACACTAATAAAATTAAATGAAAATTTTCTAGTGATTTTCCAGCACAGATTATTTTCTGTCTTCAGATACAAGCTTAAGGGATGCAAAAGATGAGAGAGCACTAAGGTATATCATATATTTTGCTTCTTATGACACTAGCATCACACTGTTTTCCATCTCTCTTATTGTGCAACACTGACTTCATAAAATAGAAAGAATTAATAGATAAAGATCTTTTAAGCATCCAGAATAACTGTTTTATTTGTCACCTGCTGCCTATACTCTGAGGTGTTTTTTTGAGACAATGAGACATGGAGTTGAAGGTTCAGATTCCAATGTCCTGGGTTGTCAAAAGATGTTTAGATGCTTCCTCTCCAAGTAGACAAATGCATATCAAGATTTTTTGTTTTCAAGAATGGCAAATGGAAACAAAAAACTTTGAGATTCTTTGGAAGAATGATAAAGATTAAAAAAACCCCAAACCCCCCAAAAAAAACCTCAAACAAACAAACAAAAACAAAACAAAAAAAACAAAAACAAAAAAACAAAACAAAATCAAAAAAACCCAAAACACCAGGAAATTTTCAAACAAGGTAGGAATTTGAGATGGAACAACAGTTAATCTGATCAGGAAAAGATGGAAGAGAAAGAGATTTTTCTGACATTAAGAACTGGTTGTGTAGCTCACTCTTGCATGACCACCACCACTAATATCCAAGAGCTACTTTTGCAGGCAATAATCATTAATGCTTAATTTGAAAATTATTCCATTGTTCTCCTTCTTACATGATGTTTTCCTGAAAGCTACAGTATTCCTACCATTACTCAATTCTACCATAACTGCTGTTGGTATCCATCTCTTTGTACTACATGAAACAATTCTTCAGTACTGTCTTTCAGAAGGCTGTGCCATCTAATATATTCTATATTCTTATATATATCTTCTTGAGCAAACGCATGCAAATGAGGACTACATGAATGCTGCTTTATTTCAAGTGGAAGTCTTGTTTCAGTGAAGAAATTGGGACGAGTGCGTTTCAGAACTGTCTTAATTTTGCACTAATTTATTCCCCATGCTCTTTCAAGTGGTTTTTGGGGGGTTTCCTGATTCACCACTGATTATCTGTATAGCCAGATTCACCAACATACTGGGCCATCAAATAAGCAAATGTAAAACTTATTCTAAAACTGAACTGAGCTATACAAAGCCTTCTGTAAGGTGGAGGCTAAATGCACTAACAATATTAAATCACAAACATTCATGTGACAAAACATAAGTACATCACTCACACATGTATGATGGGATAATATGCTAAAGTATCAAATATTTGCCATGTAATCTATATTACTCTGTAGTTTCCAGCCCCCAGTTTTAAACAATGCCATGACTATAAAAAAAAAATTACTTTTCTCGTTAATATGTGCCACCATCTTCACAGTCCTTGCAGGACTATGAAATTTTGATACATTTTGTATTTACAACATTTATTAGGACCCAACAAAACACAAAGTAAATTGAATGCTTGTTGGAATTACGGCTGCACACTGACGGAATATATTTAGAAATCACAGTCACAACTGGACACTAAAATTAATTAGTGCTTTACAAATCAATCACACCTTAATTTAGGAAATGTGTGTGTATTTTAAAGCAACTTTTTTTCCACACTGCTCTGGATGCTACTCTCTGCCTCCCATGCTAAAGAATGTCCTGCACTCTATTATTTTTGCTGTTTAAAACAAATCTTTTTCAGAAAGGCTCTAGTGACAACCCCTGTGAACATCTCTTTTATAACTTTTATGTATAGGCAGAAAAGGCTCAGCCTCTGCCCCGTTACTGATTGTAGCTGCGATTTCAAAGCTACCAAAACTACCTGGGCATTCTGGATGCCAAAGCATAGTTCAGCAGTCCAGTGTCCTTAAGTCAAGAAGTCTCAAGAGGAGTCCCAGGTTGATACCACAGACACCCACTGTAATCTTGAATTAACCCTGAATTTGCTCTGACAATGACAGTTCATTAGCTAACACAGGCAGATGTGGCTCTCTTGTACGTCTGGTAAACTCCTCAAGAATATAGCTTCTTCTTTTATTTGCAACAAGACTGTCTCTACTTAGCAAATGTCAAAAAGAAATTATTTATGACAACCTTTATAGTGTGCAGCTTATCAGAATGAAATAATTTAAATTGACAAAAAGAAAAGTGCAGATGACTGACTATAAGCAAGGCTGCAAATTAACTGGGTGCAGAGAAAAAGCTGAGGAGAGTATACAGTGGAAGCTACAAACTTTCTCCAAAATCCATTACTTGTGCTTACATATGCTACTGTCAGCAACATGCACAGGAGACTGCAAGCATCTTCAGCTTACCTTTGGCACTGAACAGCAGACAGATAAGATTGAAAACGCAAAAATTTAGACTAATAGTGATAGAGTTGGGAAAGACAACTGGAGCTTATGCAGGGTTTATAGAAAAAAACAATACTTGTATTCCAGAGAGGATGAAGTTAAGCAGCACTGTACAGTTTTATTTGCCATTTTCACAGATTTCCCACAGAGCTGTATAAATCCTTCTACAGACCTAGCAGTCGGGGAAGCAGCCTCCTGCCTCTCTCCTGGCCTCTAAGAGAACAGAAAGATGTGAAGAAGCAGCCTTGAGAATGGAGTTTTTTTCATCCCTGAATGTTTGGACTTGTACTTGTACCCATGTCCTTTTGCAGGGAATATTCCCTGTGAATGTGGATTGCTCACAGTAACCTTAGAAGGGAAAGTTCCAGTGCACATAACTGTCAGCCTGACCCATAGCAGTCAGCTATCACAGTGATGCTCAGCTTGCCAGATGGAGATGAAGCACATCCCATTGTCAATAATACTCCTAATATGAAATGTTAAAAGATTATTCCTTTAAATTGAGCAAAAGGATACTCTTACAAAGAACCTCTTGCAGATTTTCTTTGCTTCTTGAAGACAAGCATATCATAATTTGATGCCGTGCTATCCCCACCAGAATTTAAAAACTCCATAAAATTAATTGGTGAGAAAGCAGAAGACATTAATCAGCAGTGGTTAAGCATTAGTAGAACAATTTCATGGCTACCCTGTGACTTTCTACTGAATGATACTGATTAAGCATAAATGCTGCACAAGGTCAATTAGCGTTACAGTGTCTCTGCTCATTGCTGTTTATTTCACCCTCATTTATACACCTCATACCTCATCAGTCAGGATTTGTTTGAAAAAGTGATGAAAAAGAGTATTTTGAGTAGGCTTAGAAAACTCTACATCTTAAGGAAGACTCCTTGAGGAGGAGGAGGGGGGGCTTAAAGCCATGCCTTTTGAAGAGTTTCCAGATTTCTGCAGCCTTGTGCAGACATTGCCCACATCTACAGGGTGATCACCAGTCTTTTGAATTCCTTATCCAAAGAGGAAGCATGCTCAGAAAACATCCTGCAGACACAGATTAGTCTTGTATCCTCCAAAACCAAACAGCTAACAGTTCAGCTCAGCTTGATGTATGTATTTCCAGGAAGACTGAATGCACCATTCAACAGAAGAAATACAATTACATGGGATTTTGAGAACTGAACAGCTGGCCTGAGACCTCTTAACATCCTCAATCTGTGGAAAGAGAAAGCTTTTGGAGATGTCCATCACTTTTCCTTTGTGTTAGAAGATGCTTCTCTCCAGAAAAAAGGCAGTCATAACAGACCTTTTTTTTCTTTTTGTAGGTCCATCACTCTACAGACATCTCTGCCATCCTCCGACTGGCAAGTACTTTATAACCAAGCAATGTGAATGGTTAGAGAGCTGCAGTGCTTAGCTTCCTTAAAGACCACTGCCTCATGTTACGCACCAATGCAGTATGTGCACTCCCCTTAATTGTTTATTAAGACTTAAAAATGTCAGTAGAGTTTTACTGAAAAATGCCTTGTGGGATTCCACTATATGTATCCGGGCAAAACTGCCACTCAGCTTTGGGCAACAGAAGCTAAAACAAAGTAGTAGCCTCAGTCATCGCTTACCTTTTGGCACTTCTCTTTCTTATCCCAACTTCCAAGAGCGTGAAACTGTTCCTGACTGACACTTCCGAAATCTTAGGGGTTTGTTTTGTTTTGTTGTGTATCTTGTATGTCTTCTAATTAAAATGTGTAAAACACTGCTAAAGAAAAGGTATTTTGTTTTCAAGTGTCCACTCAGATCCTTTGTAGCAATAAGCCAAGCATAGTTACAATTATGCTTTAAGGAGGAAGAAACAAGCCGTCTACACCACATTATGAAAAGCTGCCCTATCAAACACTACCAGACCAGACAACAGGGGAGGAATTAACTACCAACTTCAGTCTTTGAGTCAGAATTTCCTAATTTCAGGGAGATTGACATTAGCAAAGTCAACCTGTTCCATAACTCAAGTAGGTGTCACCAACCTCAGCTAGAAATCACAAGTGCAGTAAGAAGAGGGGTTGATGACCTAGTAACTCTTTCCTGACAGCACAGACCAAGGTCTGAAAGCAGGCTTGAATGCACTCTATGTAAAACAGCTAAGATGCAACCCACCTAACATGGTGCCTGAGCTATTAACATGACTTGTGTAGTAGCAAATTTTCCCTCTCACCTGCCATACAGAGAGAGATGCCCATCCTTCTCTTTGGGTGTAAAGGAAGGACTGCTGGTGATTTGGGTACTTGACTGAAACGGTTGTTATAAACCAAGTCACACAGCAGGGATCTGGGCCCAGGAGTCTGCATTGACCAGGTCCCAAGGACCAGCAGCTCCCGCTTTCACAGATGCTGTGCTCAGCTTCTCTAAAATCAGTCTCCAAAGTCACCTGACCCAGTGCATAACAAAGTCAAAGGCAAAACAGAAGTCACTTCCATCGTGGAATGCTAAATCCTGACCATACAAAATGTAAAGCTGAGAACGTCAGTAAAATGAAAAGCGAGGAGCCTTGACAGTCCAGGTCACAGAAAGGAGACTCTTGTCAGGTAATATTAAAGCACACAATGCAAGTTTTCCCAACCCCTGATCTTGTGAAAATACTGCCATTCTTTCATTCTGCATATCCTTATCCTGATGTTGTCAACTTTTAATGTATTTTTCTACCACCTGGGTAACATATTTACAGCCTTCTTATATTCCCACAGCAGTACCTTGATTGTAGCTCTTATTTTTTTTTTATCCCTGTTTCCACAATCCTACATTATTTGTGAAAATCCAGAAAAATAGTTAAAACATTCCTGCTGCAGTTCTTTCCAAATTTCCCTGACGAATCTTGTTACAACCATCCCACTTCTCGTCAAAATCTGGATCATGACTTAGTCCTTCCTCTGACAGAAGCGAGAAATAACTATTTGCTTGAGCCCAGCAGCAAACAGTGCAGGCAACCAACCACCCTTCCCTTCCCCAAACTTCAAAAAGCCCAAGCCTTATCTCATGCAGAGTACTGGTATAAAATCACCCAACACTACACCTTACCTGACTTCATTATTTGATTATTAATGCTCGGACAGTCACTACTTATAAAGCTCAGACAGCCTGGAATGCTCCTGCAGCCCCGTCACCTACCTTAGCCTAATTAAGCAGCACCCCACAGCTTAACCCGTGCCGCTGCAGAACTCACCACAGAAAACATCCTGTGCAGGGAGCCGTACGCTGCTGCTGCCTGCTGCTGGGTTTTGCGAGCCAGCGCCAAACTCTTAGCTCTGGCTTTACTCCTCCTGAAGGCGGGCATTGTGGCTTGCGAATACAAACTTTGCCAGAGGAAAAGGCCCCTCAGAAGGAAGCCACAGACGTTGCGATTCCCCACAAACACACCTTCTTCTCTCTGAGCTCAGCTGCTCAAGTTTCTCTTTTGTGCCGCTTAATGAAAATCAGAGACGCTGATGACATACTAGTGTAACAGAGCTAAGCAGTGTACAACAGAGCACAAACAGACCTGCAATGCCTCCCTTTATTACTACAAATGCAGGGAAAACGTGCCAGATGAGAATGGGGTTTTTATAAATAGCTCGATGTAGTGAATGCAGGACAAAGCACAGTCATGGCAAGGGAAGATGGTTTTAGCTCCCCAGAAAGGTACCTTCCTGTTAAATTTACTGCATAAAAAAAACATCAGGTGCTTTGAGGAAATTAGCCAAATACCTAAAAATATCTAGAGGGTGTTGACCGCCCTGAAGGTCAGCATGAATTATCAATGGTACTGATGCTCTCTCAAGGGTATAATGCTGCTAAAAGGTGTGGCATACAAATATTCTTACAATGATAAAATGAAAAACAAATAGGCAGCTCTTTGGATGACTTCTTTACATAATTGTGCTTGTCCTTTGTTTGAACTTTTTAGTCATAATTACATCAATAAAAAGAAATCTAAATTGTGCTAACTAATAAATTCAGGCTTGAAAGGTAAAGTCCGCGTGTTGATACATACACAAAACCAATCAGGTCTACAGACAGATTATTCCAAACCCAATGTAACTTTAAACAAAATATAATAGGACATGACACCACCAAGCTTAAGAGTTATAAGACTGACAGGCAATTCATTGAAAAAACAACTATACCAGTGGCATAATAAAACTCCCAGGTTCCCTCTATCACAGCGCTGATAGTATGCAATGAAGCTGAGATATAAGGCTTCATTGCACACTGCCCTTGTGACAGCCTATTGCTCTCCAGAAAACTCTTTTCTAGAACCCAAATGATACATCCAGCCTGGGTATCTATATCCTCGGTTATGAGGGTGCTGCTTCAGAGGTTTCAAGGATATTCACCTTCATACAAGCAAGTGAATGGTGCAGCCTTCTCCTTTAATTACTGCAATTAAACTTACATCCATCTCTTTCCAAATCATTAGCGCAACTTGACAGCTCAGCATTTGCCAAACTGCAGAGCTCAGTTGCTGAGCAGCTGCTTATCAGAGGAACAATGATGCCAGCCCTGAAACAACACTCTGCTGATAATGATGTAGCAGGAACCTCTTGCTTAGCTGATGTACTCTGCTCTTTCTTCCTTTTTGGAGACAGATTCAATGGGTGAGAAGACTATGTAACAGAAAACTGAGGAAATGGCCTCAAAGGATTGAGAGAAGTTTTACCTGCTCCCTAACATTTCATTTTTCAATGGTCACACAACTTGGTTTAAAAATCCAGTTATATGGACTACTGTGTAGCATGTACAAGGCTTTTCTCACCCACCATTAGGGGTTGCCTTTGCAGTAGTCCACAGACCCTAGGGATACACAAAGGAATTCTGATGAGAATTAAAAAAAAAAAAAAATCACTACTCTGTGGAAATTAAAGGTTTACAGCACCACATACGGCATTTTAAAAATAACCCAGGTCAGGTCACCAGATCCACATTTACTAAGAATATAACTATACTGTCTGGAAAAGTACTGTTTCTTCGTTTCTTATCAGCATGAGTTGTGGCAATTTCAAGCTCATAACAGATTACATCTTAAAACACAGCTCATCCACTGGGACCTGAGAAAAAAAAAAAGCAGGCTGCTAAATATCAGGTCCAAGCAATATTGTCAATCTTGATGAAAAACAATGACAGGCCTTTTCAATTCCATATTAGGATTATTCTTCCCAGATTTGTTAATTAAACCTGTGTTATTAGCTAGCCATATGCCAGCTAAAAGATGTTACCAATTAACAGCTTTTTTTAAAGTATGTATTCATTAGAATAAAACCCAACTATGTTTTAGTAATCCTTCCAGCTTGTATTGAGGGACTTGGATAAATCAAAAAAGTTAAAAAGAAGCTAAAATAAGCCAAATTAATGAAAGCACTTTCTTTAGCCATTCTTCTCCTCTACAAGCACACAAACACACACTCAAGCCCTTTTCAAGAACTTGTCTCCTACGTAAAATTTACATGTAAAATAATCAATCACCTTGAAATACTTTTAAGATGACTGGAAAAATTACATAGCCTTGTTGTTTGTTCCTGTGTGCTTTGAGTAACACACATTCCCTTTACAGACATCTGGTTTTCATCTTCCCATTTTAGAGGCACCAGGCTTGATAGTTAACATAACAGTAACATCCTTTGCAATACAGGCTTCCCTCTATTGTCTTGCTATGTCTAGGTGCACTTACCATCATGGAGTTCATTTCCCATCCTGCTTTTGCCCTTAATGCATGAAGGCAAAAGGCTAATTTTGCTCTGTCTGTATATACTTTGAATGAAAGGAAACAGCAGCTTGCCTCCTGGACAATTCTGAGCACTTGTGGGCTACTTTGTAAGTTCAGTCTGGACCACCAGTGAAGCAGAAGCATAATTTGTATATACATTTTGTATGTTTTAGATATGAGTATGTGTGTGTATATATGTACACACACATCTACATAAATATACAATACGTACGTGCGTATCTTGGACTAAGAGAAGCCCTGTGACATTAGTGGTCTCTAAGTGGTATAAGCTCAGGCTTAATTCAGCTGGTCTCCAGATCTCTACAGTGATCTAGAGGGACTTTGCTTTTTACTTTTTACAAATGTGGGGGGACGATTTTTCTGAATATTTTTCTATTGCACTTATACTAATGACATGGTTTTTAAATGCCTTCAAGATATATTTTCAAAGCATAATTTGCCACAGTAAAGACATCTACTTTAATTCCAGTGCTGAAAAAATAGTTAACATTCCAAATGTTTAAAATGAATTACTGTTTAATTTTTAATTCCAAGCATGTTAAATGCTGTTTGTAACATTCTCAGCCAAAGTGTTTTGGGCTGAATGTAAAAACTTTTCTCCAGTGCTGAATTAGAAACTATGGCAACCACTAAGACATTATCTTTGCATTCATCTTTCACAATGTATTTTTGCTCTGTGCCTTCTTTGGAGTCAGAGGGGGCAACACTTAATCTCTTCTTCTTAGTAGCAGGCATATTGTGTTTCAAATGCTAAAAGACCAAATAATATCCCTGTAAAATACAAATACAGACCCTTCAAACTCCACATCACTCTCCCCTAGTTTTGTTGGGGTTTCATTTAGGCCCTACAGAAGGATTTTGCTGCCTCAGAAGGAAATAATCACCGTCTGAGTAAAGGTCTATGTAAATTATTAAGTATAGACAGCCACATAGTGCTATGGACAATAGGTAACAAAACATGAAAATCTGGTGGAACTTCCCTGTGCATCTGACTCAACTGACCTCTTACTATCTCTGATTTTACAGAATCAGCTGCAGGTAGCAGATTTTATTAAGTTTTGGAATTCCAGGTCTACCTGTGGGCTCACATATTCCTGACAGCACAAAATACGGATCAAAGCCTCACTGAAGTATGTAATAGCACCCAGGATGCAGTATATGTCTGAAATTCTGTATTGCAACTTTGTGAAACCTTAAGAGACTTTGTGTCTTATGGGTAACTGCTGGGCACATGACATACCTTGACATGCACTAAAATTGTGCTCTAATGTTCTGCATCACAAGGGGAAAATACATGCATTATAGTCAGCACGGTAACTGGATAGTATCACAGTCTTAAAACAACCCCATCAAATAATCTACAATGGCAAAGAGGTTACCCAGTTCCCTGGGTCTGTCAGAAGTGTGATTAGATAGCTGCCTTTCATTGCAAAGTGAAATGCTGCCATCATATCCTGCACTGCAGGTGACAAGGGTTGCCTAGAGAGGCCCAGGGTGGTGGACTCCCGGGCGACTTCCTGCCCCTCATTGGTGAAGTCACAAGCATCTCCAGAGACACTGCTAACTGTATCATGTCGCAATGAACCAGGACTGCTGTCATATGCTTCTCTTTTCATCTGCAGGCAAGCCTTGTGGATTTTTCTCAGAAGACTACAAAAAAAAGCTACATTGTAAGTAATTCTCTCACTGGCTTCTTTCATTTGCAAGCATCCATGCATCAGTTTCTTCTCCTGATCAAAACCATCTGCACATTTTGCACTAACAACTGCCACAGTATTTTTGAAAGGACGTTTCCTTCAGCCAGAGGAAAGACAACAAATGTCACCCCCAAATGCCAGTGACTCAATGTAATAGCACAAAACAGAGCAACACAAGTTCACACCTCTGCATGCAAGAACTGCAGTCTCCGTTTGCTCTTCTTTCTTGCAATTCTTGTGCCTCCCTACCAGTTACTATGCACACGGGTCTCCATCCTTGACCCTACCTTGACCTAACATCTGGTTACAGATTTCACTCTAAATATAGCACCTTTCACCCTTTATGGTTTCAGGGCTCCTTACTATGTTAGCCAAACAGTCAACTGCTGTATTTGAATTTGGGACAATCTATACTGTGGGTCTGATGCATTTAAAGAACTACAGGATCAAAACAACAAAGTGAAATCCAGGTCTGGGGTCAATGGCACGCATTCTGTAACCTGTAATCCATCAATTTTGGTGTCTTCTCTGAGGGATGGAATAAAATACTGAAACCTAAATTAATTAGAAAAATTCTTACAGACTTCTAACAGGCTACAATTTCACTCATACCACTGATATTCTTCTCAAAAGGCACATGATGACAGCAGGGGCCTGCCACAGCTCCACACTTCTGGAGCCAGCAACTCTGGTTGGGCTAGCTATAGGCTGGGCTGTCTGCAAGGGAAGCACAATAATTAGCAGAGCTCCCCATAGGCTTCTCCTTAGCTTTTGATGCAGAACTGTCTCCTCCAGGCACAATGGAATCAAGGAAAACCACTGCTGAGGAACATGCTACGTTCCCATGTTACCTCTTACACTCCCTAAATGCATCTCACATCTGGAAGGAAATGACACTTATATTGCAGAGAAGTATACATGATTTTCAGAGTACTACGTTGCTAACCCCCTTCCTACAAAGAACAGAAAAAAAAAGGATGTTAATTGCAGACTACTCCCCAAGCTTCTGGATCTCATCAACT
>JANHGB010028979.1:43316-54628 GCA_026283785.1 Coracopsis vasa | reverse complement strand
AGTTCTTGCGGACCAAGGGGCTGATGAACGAGCGGCAGCTGCAGACCTTCAGTCAGAGCCTGCAGGAGCTGCTGGCAGGTGAGGCGGCGCGGGGCAGAGGGAGCCGCGCAACCCCCGTCCGCCGTGGGGCTGCCCGCCCGGGACGGCGGGGTGCGGACGGCAGCTCTCGTCGAAGCAGCGCCGCGCCCAGCGGGCTGGTGGAAGGGGAAGAGGGTGCGGGACTGAGCGGGGCTCCATGGCAGCGGCTTCCCCCTTCCAGGGATCCCCCGTCGGTTCCGAGGCGGCTTCCTCGGGTGGGGGCGGCAGGAGCGGGCTGTAAACAAAGGGGGCTCGGCAGCCCCCCATTGGCTCCTTAGACAAAGCGTTCCAAGCAGCCCGGACATGGGCTCCGCTCCAGGGGCTCAAACTGCCCAGTTTACACAAGGAAAAATGCTCCGAAGTTGCTCTTCTTTTTTGTCAGTAAAACTAATCGGTGGACGATGAGTCTCAATTCCTCTTTCTTCTGGAAAATCTTGTAGCCACCTAACAGCCCTTGTTAGGCTCAAATATCGAGGGTTTCTTCGCTGCCCTGTGGGTTTTGTAATCCCGAGCCTGTGTCCCAGTGCGCTTGATAGTGCCTATAAGTAGCCTCAGACCGAGAGGGCTTTGGGTGGGATAACGCTTCTAAGGTAAGTGAAGTCATTGCTGTCTCGCCCTGGAAAACAGGCTGGGAAGAGCAGTGGCGAAATACGGCTTGAGTCAGTCGGTAAACGCTGCCCAGCTCCTTCTCTGTTTAGTTTTGGGTGTTCTTAGGATGTGAGGATCATGGGTGTGATCTCGAGAGAAGGCTGTAAAGGTGCTTTTTCACTTCTTGGTTCTGGAGTTTTGAAGCCCTTGAGTTTTTCTGCCGTGTGTGCAATCACTTCTATGTTCTTGCTTGTTTCTGTGATTGCCAGGAAGTTGCATTTTACTCCCTTTAGATGGCAAATGTTGTTACCATGAAATGGTAACTTTGTACACAAGTGTTTCCCAAGGGATGCTGCAGTTATGTAAATCATCAGCAAGAATAAAGGGTGTAATGATTTTTCAGGTCACTCAATGCTAAAACAGTCGGCTTTCCCAACATCTCGAGGCGTGAAAGTTGCAAGCGAACAATGATCACTGTACGTCTTTTTGAACAGGGAATTAAGGAGGATAATTTTTTTTATTTTATTTTATAGAACATTATAAACACCACTGGTTCCCAGAAAAGCCATGCAAGGGATCAGGTTACCGATGTATCCGGATCAACCATAAAATGGATCCTCTCATTGGACAGGCAGCACAGCGGATTGGATTGAGCAGTCAGGAACTGTTCCAGCTTCTTCCCAGCGAACTCACTCTATGGGTTGACCCGTATGAAGTGTCCTACCGTATTGGAGAGGATGGCTCCATCTGTGTGCTGTATGAAGCTGCACCAGCAGGAGGTAGCCAAAATAACACCAACATGCAGATGGTAGACAGCAGAATAAGCTGTAAGGAGGAACTTCTCTTGGGCAGAACTAGCCCTTCCAAAAGCTACAATATGATGACTGTATCAGGTTAAGATATAGTCTGTGGATGGATCACCTTAAAATGGATGGATAAATTTGGTCTTTACTTTGGGTGGGCACGTCTGGGGATGGATTATGGAATTTAAACCATGTCACAGCTGTGAAGATCTGGCACACGTTAGAGTGGTATACTTTAAAGTGACAGTGCCATAGTTTGGACAGTACCTTTCAGTGATTTAATAGCCTGTGAGTCAAAATGATTGCAACTTGCTAGGGAGTGAAGAAGATCTAGGAAGGGTCAGTTTCTCCAAGACATCTTACTTTAATTTCTACACCAATTTTCAACCCCAATCTGTATTTATAAAGTGATTCTCTGCGGTAGGTCTTGCAGAGTAAATTTGCACTATTACATTTATTAATTGTTAGCATTTTTGGCAGCTCAGTAACAAGACTTATTATTATGAACACCATAGTACTGGAAATTTTATTTTTCAGACTTTTACCTAGCACTTACAAATATGTATAAATGTACATAAGATAAACTAGTAAGTATGACCTGGGGAAATGGTCAGATCTTTACATTGGACTCAAAAGTAGCAAGTGATCGGAATCTGCCATGGCAACAGGCTTTAAAAAGACCTTATAAAGACACTGTCTGAACTGTGGTGTTAGCACCAGCCAGCTCTCTGTACATTTGCTAGCTTGTAGTTTTCTAAGACTGAGTAAACTTCTTATTTTTAGAAAGTGGAGGTCTGGTTTGTAATTTCCTTGTTCTTAATTGGGTAAAAGTCTTTTCCACAAACCACCATCTATTTTGTGAACTTTGTTAGTCATCTTTTATTTGGTAAATTATGAACTGGTGTAAATTTGTACAGTTCATGTATATTGATTGTGGCAAAGTTGTACAGATTTCTATATTTTGGATGAGAAATTTTTCTTCTCTCTATAATAAATTGTTTCCTATCTTGGCATTTTAATTAATCTCCTGTCGTGATTACATAGGATCAGTTAAACTATTTTTGTCTCACAGTAGAAACAAAATAGGTACTATAAAGGCTTAAGAACGTCAGTGGCACCCTGATGCTAGGGGGCACTTGGTACAGACATGGATTAATGAAGACCTCATATATAAATGCTTGAGAAGTTTAGGGAAACACAATGATGTACATGTCACTTTAAATCTTTTAAAATCAGTCAATGTGGAAATAACTCCAGGGCCAATAATTCCAGGATATAAGGAAAAGGTACAGAAATAACATCCGCCAAAGATGACTTGAATAAATCCAGAGGATTAAAGTTTACTTGGCTTCCTGATGAAGGATATAGCAAACCTAAATGTCCATTTTGACCTACTTGCTCACGAGTTCTCAGTTCTTCCCTGATGGATTCCCTGCTCAATAAGAGTTTCTGGGGCAAGTGTCCCTTAGCCTTAAGAGCAGGTTAACCACTCTACAGAAAGGTTGCTCGCCTTTTGCTTTCTTCAGATGCAAGACTTTCACTTTAGAAATCATTAAGATGGGATTCTACAAAAGGTATGTAGATCTTTTTTCCCAAACTTAAAAGGTTGGTTGAGGCCCATACTTACATGTGTGTTCAAAGTTAATGAATGATGTGGAGATGTGATTCACTTAAGCACCACACTGTCATTTGTATACAGCACAGTGGTTAGTTACACTTGAGAGGAATTCCTTACCACTTTATTTACGCTTGCTGAAGTGCCAGAGTAAAACTCAAGAACTTTCTGTTACTTATCTCTTGTGTACTTTGTTTTGTGAGCATTTAATAAGAGGCCTACCCAGCTTAGTCACTATAGTGAGGAGAAATGTTGCTTTTTCTCTGAAGGAAGAATAATCATTACTTGCTAGCTGTTTAATAGCTTGGACAGAACCGAGCTTTAGACTTGCCATGCATTGTGGCAGCTGCTGCTCAAATATGAGCCTTTTACAATGTGGCAATCCTAATGTCATATCTAGTTCGATCTTTGTCTTCTGCTCTGTAAGATAACTGATCATAGATAAGCAAAAACATCAGACTGAAACAGTGGAGCTTTTTTTACTAATATTTTTGCCACTGTTTTTTTAAAAGCTTAGCTTCACAGATGCTATTTTGGCCATGAATGTATGTCAACATTCAGCACTGTAAAGTGTTGCTGGGGCTTCTCCTGTACTATGGCTTTGTGGCGTAGACTGGTGGAAGCATAAGTGCTCCTGAAGCAGTGAACTTTAAAGAGCTTTCTCAGTATCTGGATCTGGCAGTAACAGATCTTCAGAAGCCTCAGGATGAGCTTGCTGTAAAGTACTGATGTTACTTATACATGGAGTCAAAGTGTAGATGCACATCCTGATAGCTTAAAAATTCTGCTACTTTTAAGATGATGCTTTCAAGTTAAGTCTGTAAGGAAGAGATTTATTCAAGCTGTAGGAGTACTCAAAGGCATTTCTGTTGCATTACATGTCCGCAGACAGCATAAGTATATCCAAATAGAAAGGAAAACATTGAGCTTGGCTTCCTGTAAAGCTATTTTAAACTTTCATGAAGCTTGCTGCTGACTTAGCTGTGCTTGGTATATCGTGGTGCTGCTTACAGTCTTTGCTGCTGCACAGAAAGAGCACCATCAGAAAGGGTAGCTGTGTAGTTGGTCTTTGACATGATCTATGCACATTATGAAAGCATTAGCTGTCGGTACTTTTGATAAGCACAGCTTTGCAAGGCAGCAAGTATTCCATCTGCGAGGCTGGTATTGACAACCAAGAATGAGCCTGCATCCTTAGATGGTTAACATTTTAGTCCTTTTATGGTAGGGTGCTTTCATTCATGGCATAATTTTCAACTGCAGCTGTAACTAGTAATTGGTACAACCTGTATCCTCTGAGTTGTTGGGATTTCTTCCAGCTGGAATTTAAATATACCCCAATGTGCACACAATGTGCCCTTGTTTGATTTTGAAAGTACTTAGAATACTGTGGCAGCAGGGCATAGGAAGGGCTCCTGAGAGAAATGGAGTATGTCCGTAGGAGGAGGCTGTTGCCAATCCTATGTTTTGGTGTAGGTAGAACAAACAGAGCACTAAGCTAAACACTTGTCACTTTTGAATTTTGTTTTAAGGTGCAATTATGAAACTAGCAAGGCTTTTATTTTAATGCAAATATTAGAGATGAGAGAGCACATTCAGGACCTGCTTGCCCAGTGCACATTAGTTAAAGTAGCTGGACTTTCCTTATGAAGCACTGAAGAATCCTCTTGGTCTGAGGGCAGGCTCAGCTGTATTCAACTTTAATGTTACTGCTCTCCTTAGACTGATGGACCAGTCTACTAAGAGTTGTTCACCATTCAGTGAATGTCTTTATAAAGTGTACAATTGCCTTCTAGTTTATGCCAGGTGAGCAAATGTTTCTTTTTCTCACAGTATGTTCTATGCATGGTATCATCCTATGCACTTAAGTTTACTTTTGTATTTCATGTTTGGTAATGATGCTCCTCCTATACAGAATTGTATTTTACGTATCCTGTAAGAATTTCCGGCCTTCTGTTCTTTTTGCAGTTGTGTATTTTCTTCCTACTTATTCTGGAGATGTACATCTGGGTTAAGCAGTTATTTGGACCATGATAATTTTCTTCCTGTAGATCTTCGAGTCATTCTTAGGTCTGAATAGAGATGCGAGGGCTTGCTTTCATTCAATTACTAATAATGCTGATTTTAGTTTTCTACTTTTCTGCTGACTCTGCAAAGATTTTCTGGTAGATCTGTATGACAGGACTCATTGTGCCATGGGATTTTCTTATTATTAGTTTGTTCTATCAGTCTACATCAGAATTTGAAAGTAACCTACATAAGGCACTCTTCAGTTGTGAAAATGCCACCACCAGCTTCTAATTTTGTGGTATCTCATATTGAATCAGTTCATAGGATAAAAGTCTTTCCTATTTGTCACTAAAAAGAGCCTTCTTGGATCAGAAGATGAAGTTGTGCTGTCTCGTGTCATAGCTAGTGATGACAATTCTGAAGGCTAAATATTTTTCAGCCCATATGCTCTTGACTGCCTTCCATTTATATGGGTAAAAGAGTAGCTTGGGAGATGATTTAGAAGCAGGGGGAACTGTGCTGCAATAGTAGGACCTTACAAAACAGTTTACTGATGTGCAAACCATAAAGAATCCAGTTAATGCTCCTGGAGTGGTTGGTTCGTGCTGATGCTTGTAAACATTTCTGTCACCAAATTAAGCAGATGTCACTGAACATGAACACTACGCATAAGATGTCCTTATAATTAACCTTGCTTACTTATGCTGGGAGAATATGATCTCTTGTTATTGTACAGGTTAGCAATGAATAAAATTAAGAACATTGCTGCTTTTCTTTTTTTGTGTATCTATGTAAAGCTTATTTCTGAGTTTCCATAAATCAAGTAGCACTCTAAATTTACTCTACATTTTCCAAAATTTCCTCTGCTTGATGCCATATTTTTTAGGGAAAATAGTTTATGTTGGCAAAAGCTGCCACTTGACTGAAGAACATTAAAGCTGTTTTTAGTTTAAAGAGTGAAACATCTATAGACTGGAGATAAATAGCTCTCCAGAAAAGGAATGTATATTTACATGTTCTTGGTGTAATAGCAGAGGTTATTTTTACATGTTTCAGATTTACATTCCAATGTGAACATTGTGAAGCAGGATGTTAATTCAGTGGCTTTCAAGGGTTGGTAGAGCAAGCTGGGCTTAAACAGTAAATGCTGTATTAATGGTTAGCAGTGACAATTTCATCAACATAGGAATTGCAGGGTATAATTAATGTCAGTTGCTTTGACACTATGCTCTAATGTATGGTTTCAACCTTTCTTTCAGTAGCTGTTGGAGAATGCACTATGACAAATTATTGCTGATACAAAGTAGGTCAACAGTAAAATGGCTGACTTACCATAAATGAGCAGAGCTAAATTATTGTAACTTAATGTCCAGTGGAATTTTCTTAGTGGCTAAGTCTTCTGTGCCCTTGTGTTTCTCAAGCATGAACCTTGTCTACAGCTTTTCCTAACTCCTTATTTCCTAACCATTTGATATTTTTGTCTAAACAAGAAGGAACATTTCCTCCCAGCTGCTGGGAAGAAATCCACATAAGCAGTAATACTGCATGCGTGACAGCGGATATTTGCCCTAGTAGTATTGCAATTCTGTGACTGCAAAGCTGGCAAGGAGAGATGTCTCGAAACTGAAGAAAAAAAGCAAAATGCTGCATCTTCGTTTTGAGGTTTTTCTTCACTGAAAGGGACCCATGACAATACATGAGGAAGTCAAACATGATTGTTTGGATGAGAAAATGTGGAGTACATTTTTGCAGAGGGATGAGTTTTTTCCTTAACGATTCCTGTGATAAGCTGCTCAGCCTCTCATCACGACTTGCAACAATCTTTTAAAGTTTCCTTGAGAAGTGTAGCTTTATTTTACCTCTTGGATGTCAGGAAATGCGTTCTAGCTTTGTAGTTTTTCTGGGGCTCTGTAAAATCCAGCATGATTTCATGTGATTTTAAGTCCTAAAATTTTATGTGCTGATTATATAACTGAATAAAGTGATAAATGAATCTGTTAGTGTTGTAGGAACACAAGGAAGAACTTCAGCATTCTTGGAGCAGCCTTGAATGTATGCAAGGAGCAGCAGTGTCTAAAATGCCCAGTGACAGGGGCAGGGCTGGTGATGCTGCCCAGCTTTTGTGGTAGGGTTCCAGACTGCACACTTACCTAAAGCGCTACATAACAAAGAATTAAGGCTTGGGTACAGCTTCTAACTCCAAGGTCAGCTTAAAGACAGATTTCTAGTACCTATTTTGTCATCTGCTTATATTAGCTGCAATTAAAAAATTCCAGCAGAATATGCCCTTGCTGTTCTGTGTTCTATAAAATTAATTTATTATTGCTTTTTGTAACCTAAGAACATGTGTCTTTGGAGTTCTGCTGGCCAAGGGTTAACTGATGAGTTTCTTGTACATTGAGAAGAATACTGAAAGACAGCATTCCTTCTATGCATTGAAGTTTTATATACACAGGGGCACATATCTAAATTTCTTGTATAAATATATATATACATATGCACATACATATTCAATTGCTAGAGTATTTTTTGGTGGGTCATCCTGAAGTCCCTGTTCTCTGTGATTTAATTCAGAAATCACTGCAGGTGTTCTGAACATTGTAAAGGAAAATTCTCCTCTTTCACTTTTTATACCTTAATACATTGGTATTAACAGGAACATGTATTCCTATTTTTCTCTTTCAATTTCTGAATGTGAATTTGCAGCTCAGCTCAATTTGTTACTCAGTTAAGCAGATTTTCAAGATTTTCAGTAGCATTTTAAAGCTATTTGTAGTTGTCAAAAGGAATGTTTGCAACATTTTAATCAATTTAACATCAGGCTGAAATTAAATAAAGCTAAGATACTTTTAGAATCTTAACTGCATATTCATACTAATGCTTTATAATGAAGAAGAGAGCTTTCTCTGTTTGCTGGTAAGCAGTTGTCTGAACAACCAGCAAAAGGTTCGTTTTGGTTGAGCCTAGCACCCTTCCCTAGATGGGTGCACCAGAACAGTTGCTTCTGCCTGATAGAATTCAGGTTCTGTAGTGTATGAATTAGAAATCTGTTTACAAGTGTGAAAGGCTGTATATCATAACTGCAATATCATGCTGCCTGTGTGGTACACCTACTGCTACAAAGTTATACTGGTAATATTAACCAACCTTTGTAATTCCACCCCTACCTTTAGCTTGTGTTATAATAATTGCTTTTTTAACCCCTAACTGCTTGCTTCCTTTGTCATGTACAGCCAGTCATCTAACTCCCCAGCTTGCAATCAGCTGTTTGTAGACTTCAGATCCGTAGGGAGACAATAAGGCAGTGGAAATGGCAGTATCAGTCTGAATCATGATGACATTAAAGCAAATGATAAATTTAGTTTCATGTTTATGAAGGATCTGTTTCTGTATGACGAAGGTATCACAGTCTAAATTTTGATGATATTTATCATAGTTCATTTGTTGTCTGGATATATTTAACATGGATGAAGCTTTTGTAATATAACTGAGAAAACCCGTGTTGTAAGTATGTAAGTACTTTTCAGAAGAACAGCTGAACAAATATATCTGCCTGATTGTTTATCCAAATGTTCCTGTGACTATCTTCAAAGTTTGTTGCTTGCAGAATTGACAAGTCCTGCATCATGAACAGCAGAGCCCTGACTCTGAATACTGAAAGTGATAGCTTCTGCAATTATTCAGTAGAAAAATATGTGCACTGTTCATAGAGTTTACTGAGGTTGAAGTTAATTCCAAGCCAAGCTGATATGTGTACAAAATGTCTCCTGAATTATCAAACTGATGCAACCCTGTGTCTAATTCTGCAGTGCAAATATGTTTGTTTCCTTTTCTTGCCCCTTTTGGTACACCTCCCTGTCTACAGGAGCATCCCTTTGTAAGCAGTTTACATTCAATAAAAGGAAGACTGGAGTTCCAATGTGATCTGCACTTTTAAAACTCAAGACCCCAACCTTTGCACATTCCTAATTTTACTGTTATGAATACCATGAAGCCTTTTGACTTATTCATATGAATACGTCATGTGCCCTTCAGTATTATATGAGATCAAGTATGTGTTAAAAGCTTTCCCAGTGAAGCAGAAATGTGGGGTTTTTATCATTTCCATAGGTACTGGAAGGCACATTAAAATCTTTATTTTTGACTTAAACTTTCCTCTTTATTACTGTAGAATAGCGATAGTGAATAGGCTGAAAAGAGAATGCTGCACACCTACTGCATCATGATCTCATTCTCAACATGATTGCTTCAGTGCTTGCCAGTTCCAATGTTCATGAGTCACACTCCAGTATGTGATTTGCTTAAAAGCAATAAATGTCAGCGCTTTTATTTACAATCTGCCTTTGAAGACTTGGAAGTCATAACTTCAACGTATTTTTTCTGCAACTGTGAAGGCTAGGAACTAGCTTTACCTTTTTCTTTTAAATGAAAGATGAAAGCTTTGATTGATGTATTGCTAGGTCTGACCTAGCTGCAGTGGATTAAGATGTGTAACTATCCAAACCCACTCCTTCCTCCACTTTGCCAGAAATTACTATCCTGTTAGGTGAGGTGGCAGAAATGGCTCTTCTGACGCTTGCTCAGAATTAGCTGAAGTTGTTAGGGTTGGTCAATTTATGTCATGTCAGACCGCAATGCCCAAGACACAATGGGAGCCCAGTGCTGCTGTCACATCTGCTGGGGAGCTGGCAGGCTCTGGCAGAAGACTGCGGGTGTTGGAGATGTTGTGAGCTCAGCGCCTGTATGTGTGAGCCCTGCAGACTGCTGTTGTCACCGGGCTGCAAGAGCTGGGATGTGTAAAGCAAACACACTTGTGCTGAAATTTAGGAAGGGGTCATGTATGGTCTGGGAAGGGGAAGAAGGGAGAGGAGAGAGCAAAAGACCAGACAATCCATATGGTGAGTCAGTGGGAAAGAACTGAATGTAATTCCATGTAATAATGACTCACAGTCCCATTGTTTATAGTTCTTGAGAGTGTCTGATCACATGGGCTGTAACATACACGTTTATATGCTGTCCTTGAGGATAAGCAAGGGAATTTACAGGAGAAAAGTACCCAGCAAGCTTTTAATTTTAGCTTACTTCTTGTGTATGTCTGAAAGTTTCCTTATTCTAAATCTCATTGCCCCAGGCTCCTGTGCCAATAACCCTGGCGAATTTTGCTCGCGAACTAAGTGTGCTTGCTAAAAAGTGAACAAGCATCGTACAACTGCTTTTAAGACACCAATAGGAACGTGGGGCGTCACTCTGCAGCATTCATGTTACCTGCTTGTTAGATAGCACGCCAGTGGTATTTTAGGAAACAGGCTTTGCACGTTCACAATTCAGTGGATAATCCTGTCCTTCATCTTCGTGGTCCTTGAGTTTGGTATGTGTTCGACTGCCTCCACTGTTACTATATATTGCTCAAGTCCAAGATAAATGGCAGTGCTGATTTGCTGGAATTAGGTTGTCAAGTGATTATTTTCTCTGCAGCCTGCTTTCCAGATGTAGCTGTAGGCAGTGTGTATCCAGCCTGGGCTGCAGATAATGTAAGGTCAGCAGCCAGGGGAGCTGCAGTGATGTAGAAGGCAGTTATTCTGTCGGTGGTGATGGTGGTGGGGTATAATATAAACTGCAAAGAGGCCTTTTTGGTTAATGATTTCTAAAGAAAGAGTCCTTTTCAGTGGAAACTATTCAGGGAGATGTAATTGTGGTTGATTGAGTGTTCCCGTGGTGGGCTTCCACACTGCCTTACTTTCTCGAGAATTGTCAGGTTACTTAAAATGTTCAACAGTTCAATTGCATACATGCTGCACATACATGGAGGTATATCCATGCGAATACACAAAAACCTAAATGAAGGCTATGAAAGAAGAGATTGGAATGGACACCTTGGTATGGTTAAACAATTATTATTGCATAATATTTGTGTAAAAAGTGGTGGACAGAACCAAAAGCAAGACAACACCCAATGTCCTTCTCTCTGGAAACATGGGGAGAATTCTTATACTTAGCCTTTTTATCTGAAGTTCTGCCCTTTGGAAAAATGCCAGTGAGAGGAGGGAACTGGAGAAACTTGCAGGTGGAAAGTCAAAGGAAAGTCTGAAGTTAGGGCTCTCATTACAAAATGCTCAAGCCATGAACAAATGTCCTTTTCTGAACTAACCATGACAGAGGTGTCATCAGTTTGAGTTTAAATTAATTTGGTTGTTTTTTGTCAGGAGCTGGAGAAGCTG
>JANHGB010028979.1:0-43216 GCA_026283785.1 Coracopsis vasa | reverse complement strand
AACTAACCATGACAGAGGTGTCATCAGTTTGAGTTTAAATTAATTTGGTTGTTTTTTGTCAGGAGCTGGAGAAGCTGATCCACAGGTAAAGAAAATACTTTCAGAGAGGCTTGTCACCTCTTTTACTAGTGCCCTGCATCCAGGTGAGAATGCCTCTCCGTGGCCTGTTGGCTTCTCTCTCCCCAGATTAGCTGTCTCTGGTCACCTCCAGACCTGGGTTTTAGACCTTTTCCCAAGGCTTTCCTGGTTGTTGATGAAGAGAAACCATTCTTCATGGAAAAATCCTCAAACTGATTTCAGTGTCCTAGGCTAGAGGGGATGCATTCCAGAGTAAGCACTGGGTTCTCTTCTTCTATGGAGAAAGAGCACTGAGTCCATCTAGTTAGGTCCTCTCCTTCCACATGGTCCTACATGTGATTGTTTAATGTGCTTTAATTTGCAGTATATTGATTAGATACCTGTCATTATTTTAATAACTCCTAATGCCCCAAATGAGGAATAACTTACTCTGCTCACATGTTCATTTGGGAATCCACTGGAATTTCAGTACCTGGCAGGAAATCGTTAGCAATATGTTTCCTGAATTTTGGAAACGTGCTTGAATAGTTGGAATGGTAGAAATGTATTTCTGAGAAGCTGCAGGGTTTGGCTTGTCCCATGGCAACTTCCCAGGCTCTGTGCCCTTGGGCATACACATTTTTCCCCAGGGAATTTTGTACTACATGCTAATTTATATATATTACTTTCTTAGGTAAAGAAGAAATAAGTCTTTATTTCATTCCTCATTTCATGCTTCTCTCAGTTTTCAAAAGTCCATTTCCAAACTGAACACAGCTGGACTCTGGCTCCTGGGTGGTAACTGTTGGGATGGTAGCCCTGCCAGGTGAATTATACCTCCAGTTCAGTTGTTCAGGGTTTGGACAGGAGTATTGGGCTGGCAATAAACCATTTGAGGAATCACATGGTAGGATGGGGTCTTTCTGCTTCTTTCAGGTAGCACTGCAGGTGTTGCAGACCCAGAGGAATAGAAAAGCATTGTCTGATAGTGGTTACCAAAGTGCAAGAGACGTACTCTCACTGCATCCCAAAAAGTGCCTGGTAAGGGAGTCTCTGCCAGTTTAACATGGTTGCTTTTCTGAGTCAAACCCAGCTGGATAATAGATGCTACCTGTTGTACTCTGCAGTCTTGAAAAGGCTGTGTTCACCATTTGAGAATTTTCCCCATTACTACTGCTGACTTCCTGGGAGATCTTGAGGGACTTAAATGGCAATAGTTTTATGTAGTAGCTAGAGATCACATACCTGTCTACTTTTTGTAACCCACTGGTAAAAGTATCAACAGTAAACTATAATGAGTCAGAATAAGATTAAAACCAATCTTTCTCATGCAGCTCCAGATTATGGCTATCTTTACCTTCTCAAACATCCATTTTTGCATAAGAGGGGTATGCTGCTATGAAGCTTTGGGACTCAAAATCCAGAAGGGCAGCCTGGGGAACCAGGGCAACCTTAACATCATCCTTATGAAACAGTGAAATAAGTTTAGGAAGCAAGAGGGGCTGTCCCCATGTCCTCTTACTTTAGGAGACTTCCTACACTCTCTTAAGTGCTTGTTTTCTTTTTGCTCCATGAAACCAGGAGGGTGGTTGTATTGAATTGGCATCTTGTGAAACAGGGCTGTCTCATGGCACGGAAGATGCTTACTCATTTCAGGGAAGGGCAGCCAGAGTCACTAAAGGAGCAGAGAGCAACAGATAGACTCAGAGGTGTCACTTTTTTAGGTGGTGCACTGAACTCCACCTTATCTTTCATTTAATGTGTTGTAAATAAGGCTGCCTCCTACTCCTGTTTATCTGTCCACCTAAAAGTGGTGGTGAAAAGGACCAGACAGTGAGCTCAACTTCAGAATACCACACAGGTCCATCAAGTTTCATTGTTTCTCCTAAATTTTACACTTGTGTTTCCTTTAAATGGCAGGAGGGGGTTTGTCTGTATTTGATCTTGCTCTGTGCATTTTATTGCGCATTTTTTTAAGACATCACCTTTCAGCTGAATGTATGGATATTCAGTAACTGCATAAACCCCCACAATATCATACTTTTTGCATGATGATCCATTGATATGGTCATGGAGTGAATTTATCCCACTTGTAAATTAATACACCTAGAAATAAATAGTTGTGGGTTATTTTGTTTTGCTTTGTTTTTCAAAGTAAGTTGCTATTCAGTTTTGGCTTGCTGTCTGTGTTTGTGAATGCTGATGGATCGTTTTAGTTAAATCCACTAAGAAGTTCCTCAGTTGAACAATGTAATTCAGATTACACAGAATACATTGGTGTTACCTTGAATTAGAGGGAAAGATGCTGTTGACTGCTGCAAATGAATTTCCTCTGTGAGTATGGCAATATGGGAGTGAGTCATGGTTTAATTTTTTCAGGTTGAGGCTGCTCCTGCTCTCAACAAAGAACATTCCCAGGCTCTACTTGATTTTGGAGAGAAGAGGATTTGTCCCTTGGTGCTCTGACATACAGAGCTTTCATTTGTTTTGATATTTTTTCCAGTCATAATAGCTTTGTTAAGAACTATGTAATGTATCATAGAAAGCAATAAATGGAGTAGAACTAGCTGTTCTCAGAAAGACCATCAATGGAGACTCATCACTGAATAGAAATATTTCCAGTGAAGTTCTGCAGAGACGAGCACTGTGAAAATGCCATTAAGGATTTTCATTAGTGTTTTGAAAATTCATATAATCTCTGCTCTTAAAATGCCTATATGCCACAGTTTGGAGGAGCATAGAACAGGGACAATAAAGTGCTTACACTGAGTGATCTATATTGCTTGATAAGCAGTCTGTTTATGTTATATTTGACCTTTTTGAAACGTATACAAAGTTTTTTCATACACTTAAGAGTGTAAAATACAGATCCTCTGTATGCAGTGGGAAACTGTCTAGTGGCTGGAATTGAAATTGCAGCTTGGCAGAAAAGAAAGAGTAGCAGCTAACAGCACAAGGTTAGGGCAGAAAGTGAGCTCCTTGCGTCTATGACAATTGGGGCAAGTAAAGGTGTGATTTTACTTTGAAATGCAACATGATGGATGCTAGGAAATTGCTTATCGTGTTGGTGTCAATGTTGGTGTAGAAAGGACTTCAGGAACTGGAGAGAGAGCAGAGCAGTGCCACCAGAATGACATCAAGCTTGAAAGAGTTCCTGGCAGTTGGACTGTAGCTCTCTATCCTAGTTAGCATATCAAAAGGACAGGACTGGGAAGCTGCTTAACAGCCTGAAAGAACCTTCCCAGCATCACGTGCCGGTGATCAAGAATCCTCCCCTTATGAAGAGGGAGATAATGATAAGTTTGGGAAATGCCTGAATCCAGGCATTTTTCGGAAGAAGATTACACATTGTTCACAAAGAGGGTTTAATCCTTTGAGCAACCTACCAAAGGAACCAAGGGACCCATTTCCTGGTGTCTGCAAATGAAAGCCATGTGACTTTCTGGAAGGTACATTTAAGTTAAACACCAGTTAGTAGGTTTGTCATTAGAAAAACTGGATGAAATGTGATAGATGAGAGGTTGAAACAATAGAACAGTACATCATTAGCCCTTTTTTTTTTTATTCCCTTAAACTCTTGAGTTTACACATACGTAAGCTTCTATATTTGGGGCATTTTCTGACATTTGCCTGCATTCCCTGATCAGTAACTGGCCATGGCATGCTGCCTTGGTATTCATTCTTTGTATGGTCTAAGGTTCATTAAAACTGCAGATTTCTTTGTACATTCTTCCCAAGCTGTGCCTTATGCATCTGTCCTGACAAAAAACCCAAACTAAACAAACAGAAAAACCCAACCCAAAACAACCTCCCCCAACAAGAACAACAAAAAACACCCCCAAAAACTCAAACCAAACCAAACCAAACAGACAAACGAAACACCAAACCAACCAACCAAAAAAACCCCATCCTAGACACTTTATGAATATTTAGGGGTCAGCTTTTTCTTAGAGAGGGAGAACCTTCCTTTCATTAACATCAGTGGTGCATACACATTTAGAGACACTTGTTTTCTTTCCAGTGATCACTAAGTTGTTTTCAGCTCTGATTCTTTAAAAAAAAGTTGCATGATTAAACAATCTCTATAAAAGTATAAACTAGGCCTTTTAAAATGTTTTGGGTTACTCTGCTTTTCCAAGTGTAGTCAACCCCTCTGTCACTATGGAGGTGAAGGAATGTAAGGAAACTGCTCTGGGCAGTTGCATACAGATAGTACTGTGAAAATGAAGTCTTTTTTGTGTTCACCTGAACTGGTTTAGGAAGCCTGGAGGGAGGTTCTCAGGGAATGTGAAAGGCAAAAGTGCTTTTCCTGTGTATTTGATATTGTTGAAATCGTACCTTTCAAAAATAACATTTTCATTGCTTTGATGCCTGTTTTTTTTGCTTAGGTTATGTTATCATTTTGAGCTCATGGTTTAGTGAATAGAGGGTAAGGTAAATACAAAAGGGAAACAAAAATATGACCAGAGTTCATATAGGAAAAGTGACTGAGTGTCTACAAGGGACAATTGTTTCAATGCATGTTTAAATATATATTACAGTTCCAAATGCATCTGACAATTGCAGAGCATCAGTTGCTACTTCATAGTGGCAAATTATTTACCTGCCTCAGATTCCTCAGAGTTTTTGACCCTCTCTGTGTTAAGTACAGTATTTTAACATGCACAACAGTACTGAAAGACAGAAGCTTGATTAATCCTTTTATTTCCATAAGTGCCTTATTGGCTAGCATTTAAGACAGATTGGGATTTAGCTTCTAGGATGAGAGGGTCCCCCAAGTAAGGAATCTATAAGCCCAATAGATGTGATTGAAAAGCAGTAGCATCTTGCATATGTTGACTAAATCATGGTAGTATTGTCTGCTGTATGGGACAGGGGAGGTACACAGGTTATCCAGCTGTTTTAAGTGTGGTGTGTATTTCTTATTCCATCAGTTACAGAACTCATATTTGATTTCCTTTTGCTTAAATACAAATTCAGACAAGAAGCCTAAATGAACAAGAAGCTTTTATCTTCTACCTGGACTGACCATGATTTCACACTTTGTCAATAGCTACTGAAAAAATACAACTTCCTGTAGCATGGGCATTTTTGTGAGCCAGTCAGATCCATGGAAGTGATCCCTGCATTCGGTCCTGCAGATGCTGCATTAATAAGATGATTCTCCCTACATTTTATTGTCATGAAAAATAAAGCAGTTAATTTTGGAAACTTACAGCTGCAGTTGGGTTAAACCCAACTATCAATATTTTCTTTAGGCCTTTTGGTGGCTCCGAAATCACCTTGTTTTCTTTGCCAGCAATATTACTTTTTGTTATTTTTCTTAAATAAAAGGTACCTAGAGATTTCCATCAGTTATTGTAAAAGAGGCTGATTAATACAGTTCCTGCAACACAGTGGGGGGAAGGAGGCTGAAGTGAGCGCCCTGGACATCCTTTCCTGTCCATACTTCTTGATACAAAGCAGTCATGTTTGCCCATGTTGGTGCATGTCTTTGTCCTGCAGCTGTAATGGTGGAAGCAGCCATTTAAAAATGGGCTTGAGCTGCAATACTGAAAGAGTTTGGCATGCTTGACTAGAGGGACTTTAGAGACCTGAAAGCTTGTGCACTGCCATCTTGGTGGTGAAAGAAGCAGCTTGGTCATCTTAGAAGCCACAGTCCTGTGCCTTTTTGTGGCTCTTCTCACAGAAATGTGACTTGGGAGCAGCCCTGGGGAGCAACACCACAAATGTTACACCAGGTTTGCATCATCACAGAGCCAGGCCTATTAGAAAGCTCCTTCCATGGGCAGCTTAATAGTTTTACACTGTTTTCAGGTAGCGGTGAGGAACTGCTGAGAGAGGTGTGAATGCCAGAGGGACCAACCAGCTTTGTACATTCTTCTCTTGTATTGGGTTCACAGTAAACATGAATATGCTTGTTTCTGAGGGTTACCCAAGTGTTATGTCATAATAACTAATCTAAAGAATCAATGTTGTGGAAATTATATGTTTAGGAATCAAAACACATAGTGGAAAAAATTGTTCAAATTGCCCAAGAGAAAAATCCACTAAAATTCTTGCTGCTTGTAAAAAGCTTTAGCAGCCTTCCAAATGAAAACATCCTAAAATCAGAAACCTACATGGTTTGAGTAGCAAATGCGGAAAGCCAAGGTTTCAATGTTTCTGATTCTTTTCCTTATTTCAGCCTGTCAAATTCATTCACTCAATTTAAGCCAAATTTGCAAAGCTTTTGATATCGCTGAAAGAGGTGTTTAAGTGGTTTATTTTTTCTTTTGCAAACAAAGCGGAAAAAAATCTCCACAAAAAATCTCAGTTGTCATTTCACCTGTATTCTCATGACTTTCTCTAAATCCCTAAAAAAAATAAAAACCTACTTCTTCATGTACTTCATAGTTCGTACAAGCTGAAGATCAATTCAGTAAAGCTTATGATAGTTTCATTGTTTTCACTTGACAGAGCTTAGCTTTAAAAGCTAATGAGAAATTTCACTTATTAGTAAGTGCTTTATTTCTGTCAGTACTAAAAGAGCAATCTTAAGGTTAATATACCTGCATGCTTTGTAGGATGGTAAATAAAGGAGCTGCCTGTTATCTTGTATCTGAGTATGTTGTCACAAATGTTAAGCCAAGGTCAAAACCTTAGTTTCAAGCTTTATCACACTTCCATTTGCCTTGTTCAAACACTGTATATAGGCTTATATCCTGCAAATGGTCGTATAAGGCTTATCCAAGGGTCAGTCCTGATGAGTGAGTTAGGACTTGGGTCTGCACACAGCATAACCCTTGCTCAAACTGGCACAAGAGGAAAGAGCAAAAATCTGGAGTCCTGGCAAAGTTTTCCTTCTTTGGTTCATGTCTGTTCCTGATATCAGATGGCCAGAGGACTGCTGATCAACTGTTCCCAATTGGAAATAGGAAAAGGGAAAATAACATGATGGGCAGGGCAGGCTGTGGGGACTGCCAGGCTTTTTGGGTGGCTGTGGAGTGTGCTTAAAACCCATTGCAAGCATAACCACACTGACTGAGCAGTGCAGGCTGCAGGGGGGTATCTGAAAGGTAACTGCTGATTCTTCTCTAATATTTTAGATTCCTGAAGGTATAGTTAATCTATAGGTGCTGGCACTCCACACAGGGTTTTTGTTTAATTTTAGAAATGCTACTACATGCAGATGGACAGTCTGAAAAATATGTTGACAATAAACCACACTACATGTTGTGGTAAATTGAGTTAATCTCTTAACAAGGCTCAGGTTATGTGGCAATGTGTAAAAGATATGAGAAGCAAAAGTGCACTGTGTGGGAATAGTTATGTTCCCTTAGAAGAGGGTGTATCTGTGTGTGCAACAGCCAGATAGCTATCCTGCAAAACATTCTGCAAAGGGCAGTACTGGTATCTAACTGCCAGATCAGCGGCTCGACTTCCTCCTAAGGGTGCATCATCCTGTAGTCTACTACCCAATGAGGGCTTATGGCTTTTGGAAGTGTTTCTTTGGTTATTTTGGGTTTTCTTTTGTGAGGGAGGATTTTGTTGACCTCTATTCCCATGCAGTGAGTAAGTCAAGATCATCCAGCATTAACCCTTGGAAAAATACTTGAAAAATATCACCTTAAAAATTTAGTCTTCCTGACACTGAAGCTATGGGCACACCAGATGTAAATACACCAGAACAGTTAACAGCCTGGTGATGAGGGATTCAACGGGAGGCAGAAGGCTTAAGCTGAACCTCTTCTCCTGTTAACCTCATATCACCAGTCTGTCTTCTAGGCTGTGAGAAAACTGCCAGAGTATGAAATATCAGGTGGAAAATGCTCACACTGTACATGGGGATTCAAACCATGAAGCCATTTTAGGGACCTAACTCATTCATTTTGAAACAAAATCTGATTCTGCACCTGAGAAACAATTTCTTTCTGAATGTTTTCTTAAAAGTAAGCCATTGCCATAGAAATTTTCATTTCTATGAGTTAACTTTTTTTTCTGATCTGGAATGAACTTCCATTTCACACTGCTTTGTTGAATTATGCAGCTCTTTGCCATAGAGGTCTTTCTCAGCTTGGGTCCCAGCCTAGTGTTGAGGGAGGTGACACATTCTTGTAGATATGACACTCGGACTCAGAAAGGACTACAAAGGACTTGGCTCATTTTCAGGTTGCTGAGGGACTGGGGCTAGTTCACATTCCTTGTCCTAATATCCTGAATTCCATTAGAAAATGAGAATACCGTTGCTGATCTCATTCATACCATGCTTCAGAATCTACAGATGGAAATGCTGCAGGTGTATTTTTATCTATATGACTTACGTATATTTTAAAGCAGCATTTTGTATCAAGATTCAAAGACTGTGCTTTTCTAAAGATCTGCTTTTATTGGCACTCTTGAATAATGGGACCATGTAGAAGAGGTGCATCATGTCTTCTTGGTGGAAACAAGGACTTGATCCATAGGACTGCTTCCCCTATTGGTCATTTGCTTTTTGCTTGGAAAATGGCAGTTTATCCCCAAACCAGTCGTTACTGAGTAGGCATCTGATTTGAGACAACCCTGTTGACTGTGACCTGCCCTTTAGATTCATAGAAGAGCTGTATGTGCTGTCCATGAATATGGTCAGATTACACTGGTTTCAATCATAGTTTTGTAGTCTTTCTTTGCTACTGCGAAGTGCAGCTTTGGCTGCTGTGAAGGCAGGGGGTGGAGTAGTGGGGAGTGAGGAGTGTCCTGTCAGTTTACATCAACAGATGATTCCGCCTAATGATTCCCCTCTCCCTACTCTTGTCTCTTGGGGTGACACCTTATGAGCAGTGTTAAGTCCAGAGCAGTAGCCCCATGTTAATGCATAAGATTTTATACAGGCACTGGATGCTGAAGTATGCTATGGCTAAACACTCTTCTTTCAATATATAGTGATGTTTTACCTATTTATGTTTCTTCCTGACATTGTGTGTGTGTCCATCTATCTAATAAGAAACCCAAAAGGTTGCTCTTTTATATCCCAATGAAAAGGTTTTTGATTAGTCTATGTTAAAGCAATATAATTTGATTTATTGTAAACATATAAAAAACACGGTTTTGTTTTGGTTTTTTCTTTCATCTAGATTGATGTTTTGTCTCTCATAATAATTTTTGTTTATGTGTTTGTTCTCTCCAGACACAGATACTTTAGTTTTTAGGTATTGATTAGTCTTTCTCTCTCAAAAAGTCATGTTAATATGATATCCTGCAGCTCTCTGTTGTTTACATAGTATTAGGACAGGGAAATACTACTTTCAGTTTGATACATAAAGCCCTCCTTGTCTCTTGTGCCTTTTGTCTGTAGGCTATTATGCATGTGACTAAAGCCATGCATGACTTGAGCAAATGTTTGAATAGGGTTCTTGTGCAGTAGGACCGTATAAGCCATTAGGCATACTCTCTTTAACTGGGTGATGAAAACATTGCGGTACATTTGGTGGCACAAAGTAGAGTAAAAATGCTTTTGTGGCAGCAGAATAAATAGCATTCTAATTTGGTTTTGTTATTGTGCACGTGTGTGCTGCATATTTCTGGCAAAATTATAAAGCAGGACCTTCTGCATGAAAAGTGTTAAAGTTGTTGGAGTTGTGGTGTGAAAGCTGGGCTGAAAAGAGAAAAAAATGTATTGCTTTTTTCATTCTGAAATTTGAAATCAATATTATTCTGTCATTTTTGTGATCTGAGCCCTGAAATCTGTTAAGTGACATGTGAGGCTGTTGATAACCATCTTTTTTTCTTTATAAAGCATTTTGTAAGAGCATTGCTTTTCTTTCCTCTCCATATGTGATGAATACTGTGATAGAGACTTGAATTTTTGCTGTGGGAAAGTAAAAAACATGGGAAGCTGCTCTCTGCCAAGCTATTTCCTTAAGGATCCACTTTACATATTGCCAAATCAATGACCTGTCAGGTGTAGTTATGTGCCATAACAATGATATGAGGTCAATCAGATGAAACCAAGGTATGTATTCCCAGCAGATCCCACCTATCTATTTAACAATGTCAAACTAAATTTTCTTTGGTACAGAGCATCCTCTTTCAGTTTTATTTGTTTCTAGATTTGATTAACTCTGAATTTGCATCTATTGTGTGAAATTCTAACAAACAAAAAAAAATCCATTTGTTTTGCTTTGTCTTGAATTACTATACTATATGCTTGCTAGCTTGTTTTTCAACACAAACCCATGCTTGTTACATCTAATTGCAACTCTTCCTCATCTGGACAGTGTATATTTCATGTAAGAAACAAATATGTTCTTTGCCGTAATGGTGAGCTGTCATTTAATTAATCTATCCTACAGTAACATAAATTTACTGTTTCCTAAAACCAGAAGTATTTTATTAGAAAATGCCCCCTTACAGATATAATACATTTGTTCTGTCTTGCAGTCTGTATTTGTGAAGCAAAACATGTACAAATTGGGTCTGTAAATCAGTATTTTTACATAGAGTTACTTCTCATTTTGTTCCCAAAACCTGCAACTTATCAATGTTTCAAAGCCTTTAATACTACAGGAGAAACTATTTTCTTAAAATGGATTCAGGATTTTCCTTTTTTTCCTAAATAATGTGGAGGGGAAAAGGGAGGAGGGGAGAGAGTAAGTTCTGTTAGTCTAATGACCAAGAACTGCTAAGCATTAAAAACAAACACCATTTGGTACACAGTGTACTGCATACAGTATATCAGTGCAACAGCATTTTTAGCTACTGTGTATATCTCATTGAAAGCAGAAGATGTCAGTGATAATGTAGAAACTAAACAACTGGATTAAAAATGAATTCCTGAAGTATTGAGTTACAAAAAAATGAAAGAGGAAAGTGCTTTTGTTGGGTTTGGTTTTTTATAGGGGAAAATAGACAATGAAGTAACAGGAAAACAAACCCACAAGTTTTAAAAATACATATTAAAAATGTCTCATTCAGAAATGCAGACATCCTGACTGAGAGCTACTGCAGGATTTTGTATGAAAAATCTGTTTTGTTTTCAAGATGTAATAATCCTTAATTTATTGACTTGCTAAATATAGTCTGAGCACTATCATTTGAGCATAAGTTAGTGTAAGTCTGCATTGTGATTTCTTTTCTTCAGATATTTTGAAGTCATCTGTTGATTTTTTTTTTTTGTGCTGCAAGACCAGCGCTGAGTCATTTCAACCACTGTGCTTTATGTTTCAAAAACATGTAAAAAAATTACAGTTCTTCAAACAGAAGCAGCAGAGATCAGGTTCCACAATGGAGTGCTGGAAAAAGAACACAAAGGTGGGATGTATGATACCCCCATCCTTTAAAGGGGGATAATTTGTAGCTAACTTATGAAGTTGATACACAATTTGAGGAAACGAGCATCCCACCCATTTTTCTTTGTGTGCTCCATAGAATTCACATCCTTCCATTTTTGTTTTTTGTTTCCTTGAATTGTGCTTCATAGCTGATTGTCACTGCTCGTTAGCTGTTGCTGTGTTAGGAGGGCTGTCCAGACAGTGACACTGCATGGAAACAGCTGAGTAGTTCAGAAGAGAGATTCATAATTCATGGTGACCTTTAATGAAATGCGAAGCTAAAGAAAGCTGCTTTTAGTTTACCAGGTCTGAAACAATGTAAGAACTATTATTAACTTCAGTCTTTTCTGTCACGATATTTAAAGATACTCAAATGCACACAAAACATATCTTCACATGGAAGCCTACTTTTATCATTGTTTTGGTGAATGGGATGCACTGTTTGAACTTCTTTTCTCTCTGACCATCAGATTTAGGACCCGGCTGACCAGCTCTTAGCCAGGGCTGCTACATGGTTTCACAGGCAACCCTGAGCGCTGCAATGTGTTTCCACTTTCCCCTTTCTCTGGGAAGGGAAAGAGCTACATGTAGCTCTGAATACAGCACTGTTTGCATTTTCTCTTTCCGATTCCTCCCTGTTTTCCCTCTAGGAATACCAGATCCAACCTCCTTTCTCCTTCCTACCACACCAGGGCTGTGCCACAGTAGCAGTTTGGGCTGCTCCAAACCATCTGGCAAAGGAAAGCATCCATATGACATCCATGCGGGATGGCAAGGGGGGGGTGAGGGCTGGAGAGGACCGTGTTTTCTGTGGTAGCTGTGTTTGAGCAAGCTGCAATCTGGCCCTCAGCTTGCACCTGCCTGCAGCGAGGGGCTGACAGCATCGCTGCTAGGGGAGAGCTCGCAGTAGGGCAGAAAGCGCTGGGAGCCACGTCCTCAGCTGCTGCTCCTCTCCGGTGGGACAATAAAAGCCCGTCCTGCTTTCATCAGGTGAGGAACCAAGCCTGAAGGCTATCTCAGTGAATTTTACCCTGATCCAGTTTATCAGAAGGTGAAATTAGCTTCTCCCTCCAGACAAAAGTACTGCCAAGACTGAGCGCTCACCTCTCCAGAACACAGGGCCTCCCAGGAGCCTTTCTCTCCTCTGCTTTCTGGGCTGCTCGGAGCCCTGCGCCCTGCAGCTTCGTGCTACTCAGCTGTGTTTTCCTCCTTTAAACCCCACAGAGAGGGGTTGTGATGGCTGCCCACCTCCCTGCAGCAGGCACTGCACACTGCCGCCCCAAGGGGTGACTTGTCCAGGTGCCATGGCCTAAACAACAGCTTGTGGGGTTGCTGTGGTAAAACGCTGCCCATCCAGCCTATCGAGGGACCCTGTTTTACACATTTGGTCCTGAATGGGGAATAAATGCTCATTGAAATGACAAAAGAAGTGCTATCCTATTGCCTTCTGCAGATGGGAAACCTACTTGCGTTGGTCAAGCAAAAGCAATATGCTTTTGAGCAATTCCCCTAGTTCATCTGCATAAAAATATCTGTCCCATGAGCCTTGGATCTCCTGTGGACACCTCATGTGGGACACTTCACAAATCTGTCTGGTGGAGACTTACAGGATACATCTGGCTTGCTCATATTTCTAAAACTGAGCAAAGGACTTCTTTCTTTGTGACTGTTCCCTCTATTTGGATGGTGTGGGGTTGGTCACCCAAGAAGAGATGCCTGCCATGCTCTAAAATGGGGAAGATTATCTGTGTGCAGCTTGAAAATGAAGCTGTGTTGCAGCACCTGTTCAATCCCATACCAAAGAAAGGAGTAGAGACAGAGTGTATAAGATGCAGTCTTATTTTAAGTGAAATTTAAAACCTACTACTAGAAATAAATGCTTTCTTCACAATGCAGTAGCAATGAAGGGAGAGCACATTTTCCAAACGAATTGCAAAAGGTCAGGAAATTCTTGGCTCACTATTAGTTCCAAGTGATATGAAGGAGAAGGAAGAGATGCTATCCAGCATAAATCATATTTTTAGGAATTTCCCAATATTGCTTCCTGTCTTTGTGTTTGGGCAGTGGATTGTATACAGAAATAAAATAAATTTGCTTTATCTTTTCAGAAGAAAGTGTCTGCTATATCATTTGCTGGCTCTCATTCCTTCGTTCATTCAAAAACAGCAGGAAAAGGGCCTTTGTATTAAGAGCAGTCAAGGTCAGGGATTTTTGGTTTTGATGTTGGCTGCCAGTAGCTTGACTTCTCTGACTCCTATTTCCAAGTTGGTCTCAGATAGCAATCTAATTGCTAGCTTACAGGGAGATATTTCACAGCTACAGGTTAGCTGTGGCAAGCACCAAACAGAAAAAGATTTCAGGACAAAATTAAAAGTGTTGTACTGTCTCAGCCCGTATTCATGCCAATCTCAAATTAAGTTAATCAAGCCTACTAAAGGGCTGCCAAATTTGACCCTGATGCTGCAAGCTCTTTTTCATGCACACTCACCTTCGGAATCTGTATGGGCAAAAGCTTTACCTACGTGACTCGGTTTACAGAATCAGGGCCTTGCGCACCAGTATTCACCATACAAATATTATTTTCATGGCAAGCATTCAAAAATGCAAAACAATGTTGTGTTGTTTTTAAAAAGAGAAACAATATTTTGCAAGTGCTGACCTGCATGTCTGGGGCATTTTTCAAGCCTTACTACCTTGACATTGCAGTCAATTGCCCTGTCTCATTCAGAGTCAAACTATGATATTCTTAAAGCCTCAAGTTAATAGGTAAAATAAATCATTACGCAAAATATGTATGCCAAAACATGTCAGTCTGGAAGTATGAACATTTCTGGTTGGGTTTATTTTTCTAGCAACAGGCTGTTTTGGTGGCAGGCAGGCACAGCAGAGGTAGAAATGTGTTGTAGTTTATTCCCTGGCCTGTAAAACCGAGCTACCATATAAGAGTGCAACTTAATCATACATCCACTGACAACTCCTATTTAAGCCACTAATTAGCACTCTGTGACACAGAGAGAGATTTCACTTTTTTCACCTTTTAATGTAATTCTCAACATTTTCTGAATGTATCCATTAGAGATTTCCGGTAAGGGAAAGCAAGTCTCAAACTCTGGAGAAGTACAATAAATCACCGACCATATGGGCTTTTGTCATTAAAAGAAAGACATAATAAGACAAAAGCCGAAGTAAGTTAAAACAGTTGAACAGTGATCTGAGGCAGTCTAATGCAAAACCCGCTACCTTGGCTTGTTCACAGGCAGCTTCTTTAGAAGACTGAAAGAAAACCTTTTTCAACTCTTTATTTCTTGGCTACGTTGGAAAGAAGGCAAAGAAAAAGCCATCTCAGTGCTGCTTTTCATGCTCAGCTTACTTTGTTTTCACATGAGATCCTGTGCGCTACCTTTGTTTTTTTCCCCTTGCTTTTTAGAGGGCTCCTTGTGCAAAACAATAGAGAGTCCCGATAACGACAGGCAGTTGCTCCAAGGCCTAGTTGTTCAGCAGGATTCACTCCAAGAAACTGAGAGGGGTGTGTTGAGCCTTTTTTCCATCACTGGCCTTTACAGTTAGCGGGCCAGATGGCATGAGATGGGCGCAAAAAAATAATGACAATAAATAATACTGCGACTTGCAACGTGGACCAAGCTCTGTTACTTCCACTTCATCACACTGTTTGGAAGTGCCTTTGATGTATAAAAGCAGCCCCTAAGATAATGAAATGCGGTGGCAGCTGGCTAATGGCTGGGAAAGTGCAAACCCTGCATTGAACTCTTCCCACCAGGCTATTCAGCACCCAGGCAATGTCAGTCTCAAGGAGACAAGGAGACAGGGAAGAAATGGAGGCTTGTTGCTGTGCAGCCTTTGGGCTTCTGGGCAGGCTGCTGTAGGTGGGGTATTATTTGCCTTGCTGAATAGAAGTGATGTGCCTGAGGCAAAGGGAAAGTTTTTACTGTCTTAACACATTAACCTTGCAGACTCTGTCCTAGAAATGTTAAATGAAGCCACAGGGTCATGCTGCTTGAAGAGACACTGCTTTTGGGTAAACTTTAGAATGAGCTATATTTTTTTTACTACAATTTTGTCAGTCACGCAGTCAGGGTTACTTTCCTTTTGGGGAGGACTATCTTGTGGCTTGGCTCCATGGGAAATAGAAAAATAAACACATCCAGACTTTTCTCCCAGCCGCTCCAGGCCTAAATGTGAGGCAAGGTAAATGACAAAGATCCAAAACAGACAGCAGACGCAGACAAATATGAAACCCCTATTTGTTCAGGAGCTTTGAAACAGTACGCGATTTATTTCCCGAATACAATGAAAAGTTTCAGGTCTCTCCGTTAAATGATCCTGTGTTAATAATATTATAATGGGGTCTGACCCCGCAAATATTTGATTAGATATGCACTTACCTTCATGCATGTCATTAGTCCTGCTAACCTCAGTGTCATGTTTTGACACCAGAAAGTTCAGAATACACACAGACTTTGCAGGTTTGAGGCTTGCTACTGCCAAACGTGGCAAAGGCCTGCCTCAGCAGAGAAGGTGCAATGCAAGATTTGAAAGAGTAAGTGGTGAAAGTAAAACTTAGCCAAATAAATATTTGGGGAAATAGATATTAGCTCTATCTTTTATTATTTGGCAGATTTTTGTTAATAGTTGAATTCTGGAATATTCATGTACAATTATAAAATTCAACTTGCCAAGTATCTAAATTCAAGTCCTGGCTTATTCTGAAATACTACTGTCCTGGATGTTATGATCTTGCAGGCAAGGGCAGGGTCATGTGTGACCACATGGTCATCTAGTGACATTTTTATCCCAGAATAGAAGTCCACAACTGGCTGAGAGCTGCGGTAGCCTCTGAATCTCAAAAATTCAGGAGAAGGCAGGAGATTAAAAAAGGGACATTTTGCCTACTTTATCACAAATGAGTACTCAGTTCCATACTCAGGGCAAGGCTGCTGAATCTCAGTGTACATTTTCATTGACCGTATGCCAAATATGTATTGATTATTGTCACTTAGGCTATTGTGTACTGTATCCCACAGTACACATAAGATATTTCCTAAGAGTAACTGTAAGTCAACATCACCAAAATTTTCAGTGCCAAGTGGGAATAGCTCTATTTAATACTAAGATTATGGCAGCAAACTTCTGGTCTCTTCCTTGTGATGCCTTATCCTGGCAATGTGTAGCTGCCTGTTAGGAAAAGTCTTTTTTGTTTTATTAGATTGACATTCACTAAGAACTCCCAGCCTAGGTGGATATATTGACTCTATCAGTCAGCCTTTGCCCATTCCTTCTACAGAGCTTGTTTTCTAAATCTGGTTTTGAGAACTGTTTGCTTGACAGGCTGCTTCACAAACTTATGATTGCTTGTTTCTGGCTCCTTTTGATTGCTCTGCTAATCTCTACACTTTGGCCTCAGGGCTATTATTTATATTATACTTTTATTGGTGTTTGTTATTTGAAACTTTGTTTTCAGTAGATTTGAAGCCCCTTTCTAAGCTGCTTTTCTGATTAAATTTTGTCAAAGAAGTTGGGTGGATTACTTTGCCTTTTTTTTTTTCCCCTGTTTGTCCTCCTCCTAATTGCTCAGTTGAGAGCTCACCTGCCTTTTGTTTGTGCCTGCCTTTGTGATTTGTTCTCAGATTAGAAGGAGCAGCTGCACAGCTTTTACTTTTATTAGTTCTTTGCAATGGGTCAGGCAAAATATTAACCACCCGTGTACTGCCATGTACTGCTCTCTGAAAACCTCAAGTGAATTACAATAGAACTCTTTTCTCAACACACTTGGTTCTTTTTGTGTGTGTCTAGATGTATCTGATATGCTCTGACATATCCTTATATCAGAGCATATGAAATGAGTCCGACTTTTCTTACAATTTGTCTAAACTTATTTTTGCAAGACTTAGAGTGTGAAATTCAAACCCAGATTTAGGCCTCAGCCCTGCAATGCCAGGAGCTCAGTGGGATAAATGCATGCATCCAGTATTTCCTGAGCGCTGAGCCTTCCAAGTCATTGTGGTCTTAGCTCTCTGATTCTATGAGTTTTATCTACCACAAAATGTAGTTTGGTCCCTTTAAGATCTGCAAATAAAGTTACCCCTATCTTGATTTGGGTGATTTAACAAGTTTTACTGTTTCTCAGTTATTGAGCATTCTGTCTAGAACTTAAAATAATCTCTGATGCGTCACTTTTTTCCTTCTTATACTTTTCAAAAATGTGCTTTATATTTTGGGGGGCTGAGGGGTAGGTAGGGAGGAGGGAGATGGATGGAAAATGCCATAGATTAAGATAAACTCTCCAAAGACCAATTATTTATACCAAATTTTGTTTATTTTGTAAATTTTAGGTTACTATATTTCAATTACTCAAACTTGAGGCTCCAAGTCCTCGGCTAAGGAAGAAGCTGAATAGCCACAATGATAGCTAAAGCCAATGGTTTCTGCAAGCACTTTAGTTTTTCAGGAATTGGACAGGATGTTCAGAACAGGAGCTTCAATGGGGAGAGAGTAAAGTTCAGAACATTGCTGATGGTAAACACTTAAGTGCCTAATATTTGGGATGCCAAATTATCTGGTGGAAATTTAGTGAGTTGTTTTGAAAATGTAGTTCTTGGCAAAAGACTGTTAACAGTGTGATATGCTAGCCAATACTGAATTTGTCCATGCCCAGTCTTTGTGCTTTCCTAATGTGTGCTGAGGACGATAAAGAAGTTAGGTAAACTGGTTTTCTTGTTAACCATTGTTATTTCTTTATATACTGTGCTGAATGGTTATGTACCATCTAGGGGGACCGTGGTTATTGAATTTTGGTTTTCTAATTGTTTCATGTTTTATAATAGACAGTATATGTATGTGGGGATTGACATGTGTTCATCTCCTGAACAGTCCCACTCCTGATACATTAAATCAGGTTACAAGTTCTCTCACATCCTCATATTTCAGCTACCAGCAGTGAATTTTTGTTTCTTCTTTTTAGGCTAAACACTTAGGTTATTTCCTCAACTCTTAACTGGCTCTTTAACCTCATTTCTATCCAGTTCTGTATAAGTATTTGCCTCACATTTTCAAAGGCACATTAGCGTTCATCATTTTCCTGACTCATGCTTTCTAACATCCTGGCTGAACGGTTTTTTTTGGGTTTGTTTCCATTGCTCATACTTTTTGAATTTTTTGGCATGAAATTTGCATTTTTATCAGTCCTCTTAACTGTCCATCTTTAGCTTTTGTAATGTGCTAAGTGATTGTTTTGACATCTGGAATTGCTGAAGTGACACACAGGATGCGTCCCACTCTCTTTTCAGGCTGACGTGGTGATCATCTCTTGAGGTCCTTTTAGTGAAACTTTCTCCACTTTCTGGACTGCAGCGTGAGCTTATTCCAAGCTCCATTTCATTCCACTGCAGGTTTCACTAGTGCAGTGCTTCTTTGAACCACTGAAGCCATTATACTAATAACTGGATTATAAGCATAGTGAGTTATTTCATCCTTCCTGTGCTTTTGAGGCTAATTCTAGTTCAGCATTTTGATTTGTTTTAATACAAATACCTTAGATGAAGTTTGTTTCTTAAGGTATACTTTGAGCTGCTTCAATGGGTTAGACCCTGTTCTCTGCATTCATTTTGAGCTTTGTCTCCTAGCCAGTATGCCAGAGATGCATGGCATTTGATAGACATTTTCTCTCTCTCAGGAGTGAAATTCAGCATGTGCTGTAGGACTGACTTCAAAGAGTTTCTCCCAGTTTCTCTGTGGAAATTTTGCCTACTTACACCAACAGGTCTATGAAAGATTATATTACAGTGTCTTATCTGCTGGAGTCTACAAAGCATTTGATAGTCTTCTTCAAAAACAATGTACTTAGGTGGTTCATTACCAAAGGAAAAAGTTAGACTAGCAGGATTTATAGAGTCCAGTAAGAACAAAATAAAACAAAAGCAACTCTCCAAACCCAGACTGTTTTGTGGATTTTTTTTTTATTTGTTTGGTTGGGTTTCTCTTGCTTTAAATCATCCTGAATGCCTTTTCTCACCAGTGTGCTAGTGTACCTTTGTGCCACCATGTCAGAGTTGCTCCTGTTAATACGTGGTAATTGCTTTTGAGCTGTAAATACTGCAGAGCAGACCAACCCTTCCAGGAAAGTCTTCAAGGGCATTTACATTGCTGTGATCCACTGAAAGTGGGTTGCTGGAAATCTCTGGACTTGCTGCCAGAAGAAATGGGTTTGATTGGAAGACCCTCTGTGATGCAAGAAACTCCAAACAGAATTCTTTGAGAGGACTTATTGCTAGTAGGCATTCTCAAAGTAAGAACAAAGTAAAGCTACCAGCTGTCAGCTGGAAGAAGGAAGAAAGGAAGAAAGAAATGAAAAAAACTTCATATGTAGTTGATAATTAATCTGTAAGTTGCTGCAGACTGCACTTAGCCTTTGTAGTATCCAGAGAGAAAAAGATGTCATCCACGATCACACATATTCCCCTGCACCACCATCAGAAGGTTGTTCAGGCCTTACCTCTTCAAAGATTTGTGCATGTATTTAATCTTACTGACTTTTCAAATGGTAAAATTAAGCATGTAGGTCAATCTTTGCAGGAACAACATGTGCAGTTTTGTTTTTCTCCAAGTACATGTCAGCCAAACCAAACTGCAATAAAAAAATCAGGAAGTGTTTCCAAACCGTTGTGTGTAGACTTGCTTGGAGGAGTTCCTGAATTGCATTTTGCTCAAATTTTGCTGATATTCCTGAGTATCAGGGGTGCGACGGATACCCATGATTTTATTATATCAAGTGCTTTACAGTGAGCCAAATTTCCATTTTTCAGCAACTGAGTTTTCAAGAGGAAAAAAATAATCTTACTCATTTGTGACAAAGCAGAGACAACACTCATTTGGGAGAAAAAAAGATGAAATCTTGTAAAAAACTGTTTTGATTAAGAAACCAAAGCATTTTATTAGGAGGCAGGGTGGAAGCTGGATGACCATTTGGGTGGAATGGCTCAGGTTTTGTGGGCCCGCAAGGATCTTTCTGAGGAAATAAGACCATACGAGATTTTCCAAAACGGCTATCTGCCTTGAATGGAATATTTGTGGAAAAAATTCTACAGGCAAAATAGTTAAGTCAAGTCTCTTCTGAAATCCATTTTAAAAAAAAAAATGATTTTCTTAATAAAAAGGAAAAAAATCTCAACACCTCCATGAATGAATTGGTCAAAACTTGTACCTCTACAACTCTGAAATAACATTATGAAACCTGACAAGGTTTTTTATTTTTAAGGAATTTTCTTTTTGCCTTCTCCGCCTTTGGACAAATTGACCTGTGTTGGCCAACTTAGACATTTTAAAAAATCTCTTCATATGTGCTCCACTGAGACAGTTTGGCAGCTAAAATCCCAGAAAATGGGAAAAAGAGGCAAAGCAAAAGGTGAACAAATAAAAAAAAGAAGATAGAAGAGAAAAGTAAGATAAAGGAAGAAAAATATCTGTCATTGACAGATATATGCTAGGTCCAGGGTGCCTTGCTCTAACCAGGGCTTTCTCTGACACTGTTTTTTCTGTTTGAAGGGTGCTACCTGGGTGCCAGGAGCCCTTATAGAAGGTAAGAAAACTGCTCATGGCATCTCAGGTGGTCTGGAAGAGGAGTAAACTTGCCTTGTATAAGGAGTATCGAGAGCTAAGGTTCAAGTCTGGTGGTGGTAGAGGGTTACTTACTAAGATAAGGAAGGGTAAGCTGGAAATGCTTAGTGGTGGAAAGAAAATAGAAATGCGAGGGTCTGAGAGATTGAGACCATTACGAAAAATGCATGAAAAATGTTGTGACTGACAATAGGGTAGGAGAGAATGTTTGGACCTTGGGTAAGGAGACTGTAGTGGGAAAGGTGGGAGTGCCAGAAAAAAGTAGAAGACGCAGGGAAGAGACAGGCAGGAGCAGGACAGTTTGGTCAGGAGAAGAGCCTGTGTTCTTCTCCTGTGCATACCTCTATCTGCAGCCTGGAATGAAATGCCAGTTTCTTCACTGGCAACAAACATCTGTGAAATTCACTGCCACATTATGTGTCCACTCTTCTTTAGTTTAATTGACCTTCAAAAAGAAAGTATGAAATAGAATTTGACATAGCTGGTGTTAAGCCTCCTGCATACACTGAGGCAGGGTAGGAGAGAGCAGGGAAGAAGTGTGTGCTTATAAAATTAAGACTTATCTGCATGCATTTGCATATGTGGCTGGGTTGATGTTGGCCAATTCATTCTGGCATTTTCAACCTTTTGAATGCTGACTCTGCAACTTCATGTAGTTTTAATGAACTTGATGAACTTTACATATTAATAAAAAGCAGTAGAGATGTGTCACAATAGGCCATGTGGTTAGTCAGAATTAATTATCTACAGATCTAGGTCCTGACTGGGGAAGTTCTTCAGTACACCTTTTCCTTTCAACTCTTGTAATTTCATTTATTCAGTTAATTTAACAATAAGAAACTAAAAACACTACAATGTGAAGACAGCAAAGACAGCTTTTAAATACCGTTTGATTGTTTGCCAAAGTTTATGCAAGTGTTCCTGTCAGGACATATTAGTACGTACCTTATACAGCATATTTATATTCTTAAAGCATGTTTAAACTTCTCAGTTATAAATTTCTTGTATGTCTAGAATTGCCTGGGAAAACAAACCTGCACTACCTGCCCTGGTCCTTCTTCCTTGGCAAGGTCAAAGCACTTTTTGTCAGGTTGGTGGGACCTTGAACACAAGGTCAGAACCTGACAGCAGACTGCAAATGGGTGTGTTTACAGGTGAATGGGAGAAATTCAGAGAGGAAAGGTGAGTGATTTATGTGAGATGAAAAGATAGATAACTGATAATAAGAGATGAAAGTATGTTTATTCAGTTATATAATGGCCTTAAGACTGCTAGCCTGTTCTCCCAACTAGAGAGAGGCGAGGGGGATGGGAAAAGGAAGCAATTCTCATATCTACCCCTTTGTTTTCATTTCTACCAAGCTGAAACAGAGCTCAAGGGGGGAATTTTGGAGAGTACCTGTGTGACATGTTAGTTTCCCTGGCTGTCTTTTTTTTTTTTTTAAATAATTCTTATTTTATTTCCTCCTTTGAAAGGGGTTGTAGTAAACTCTATTAAACATTAATGTTTGTCAAACAAAGAATTTGGTTTATTTCATCAAACATAAAGCAAGTTCTTTGAGATGCTTTTCTTGCTGAAAAATGACCATATGTGTAAATGGGTATACTTATATGATCTTTTATGGTTTAGTGCCGTAAGTATGTGAACAGTGAAATTGCAGAAGTTCAGAAATGCCAATAGGAATGCTCTTCATTGTTTCTTCCTCAACAAGTTCCTACATGCACCTACTACAAGAGAATGGAGATTTCCTCCTTGTGTTCTAATCCAGGACTAAAAAAAATCAAAAAAACTCCCTACATTAAGTTCAAGGGAAAAGGAAATAAGTTGTCCACAGGGAGGCTGGTGCATATTTTCTTAAATTCCTGTTCCCACTGAAGTCTCTGGGAACTTTTTGATGATTTAGAGCACGACCAGGATTTCTCCATTGACGATGAAAAGCTGGACTTCTAGGTCTTTGGAAAGTTAGCTTTCTTCTTTCCTTTCTCTCATAAAAGGGTTTCTAGAACAACTTTGTGCTGTGATACCATCCAACATATACTTATGATGTGGACCCATAGGCCCTGATCTTGTATTGTCCTGTATCTATTTTTAGCAGTAAGGAATATTGCCTTAAGGTAGCAAAGGTTTTCGACAGGCATTGACCTGCATGGACTGCTTACAATGAGCACAAAGCAACAGGGAGTTCAGCAGTGTTGTTATCATAAGGAGCATTTCTTCCCTTGCCAAGATACTGTCTGTTCTCTTGGAGCAGCATTACACTGCAGATTCACCCCATGTCACTGTTCAAACAACATGATGTTTTTGTTCATTGGCCCAAATCTGAAAAGCTAGAGGGGAGTGTAAGGAGTCTGAGTCAAGCAGAAGATGAACTACTCAAATTTTAAGCTAAATTCAAAACCTTTTATTAAATCTGTGGGATCCTCAACATCTTTTTCCTTGTCAGGTGTATTTTTTAAAGCAAAAACTGTTACTTTGAAAGAGAAAATTTTATTTAGAAAAATACTGAAATAAACATCTCACATCTTTCAAACAACCTTTTCTATGCAGCCCAAGACAGGTTTGGCTTTCTGGGCTGGAGGCATATATTGCTGGTTTATGTCCTGCTTTTTATCTACCAGTTCCCCCAAGTCTTTCTCCACAGGGCTGTTTTCAATCCCTTCATCCCCAGACTGTACTGATATCAGGGGTGGCCTTGCCCCAGGTGCAGGACCTTGCACCTAGCCATGTTAAACCTCATTGAGGTTCACATGGGCACACTTCTCAAGCTTGTCCATGTCCCTTGGATGGCATCCCATCCCTTGGGCATGTCAACTGCACTACACAGCTTGGTTTCCTCTGCAAACTTGCTGAGGGTGCCCTTGATCCCCCTGTCCATGTAACTAAAGAAGATGTTAGACAGTACTGGTCCCAATATAGGCCCCTGGGGGACACCACTTGTCACCGATTTCCATTGAGACGTTCAGCCATGGACCACTACCCGCTATTTAAGATATTAGTCATATAAATGCTGAAAACTATGATCTTGTGACAAAGCTCTATTTACAAAAGATGGGCCCAATAATGTATCTTTATGCCTATTGATTTGCATCCTTCCTGAGTAATCTATAAAAATAACTGCTTTCTTACTACCAGAAATTCCTATTCTGTGAGATGTATTCTTCTCCAATCTCCTTTATCCAAAAAATAATAATAATACCTTTAGTTAAAAATGCTAATTTAATTTTGGTGTATCTTCCTGCAATAATGGAAAGCCCCTCAAGTATCTTACCATGCCTGCTACTGTTTGCTGTATCAGTTCCACATGCTAATATGATTTCCTGTAAGAGGAGATGAATGTATTAGGTCTGCAGTAAAATCGGGGGGGGGGGGGGGTTAAAAAAAAAATGAGCAGACAACTGACCAGTGCTTTTAAAGACAGTAATCTCGATGGAAAATGTTAAATTGGTTCCACAGTATGAGTGTTAGATGTAAAATCTTGCTCTAGCACAGGCTCCTGACTTTCTCTTTGGTTTTCTGGCCAGCAGCGGATGTTGTCTCTGCCACCTGTTTGAAGATAATTGTGCAACTGGGACCATGGAATGATGTCCACTTGCCTTTTTTAGAATATGAATAGGGCTTTTGAATTTGGCTGTGCTGAGCAGTTTGGGGCTGAATCACTCTGTAGAGTTGCCAGAGAAAGCGTTTATCCTATGGACATGAGCCAAAGCCCACTGAATCTCACAGCAAGGCTCTTTTTGGCTTTGGTGGGCTCTGGCTCAAGTTCTATATGAAAGACATTTTCTTCTCTGGAATGATCAAAAATTAATCATCTTCAGTTTCTGTTTTTCTTTTCCCAAAGAGTTTCACCTATATTTTTCAGTCTGAACTGCTGCCACCTGGCTCTGTTCTTCCTTCCTCCAAATTGGATGTTAGGGTTTATGGTAAGGTAGATGCTCTGTCATGAAAAAGTCAGGAGCAAGGAGCCATCTCAGACCTCACCTGCCCTAACTGCTCCGCACCCACTGTCTACTTTTACCTGCTTTTCATTTCTGGATATGCACTATTTTGAAATGCTCAAATACTGTCGAACTCCAAGCTATTTTGGACATAAGCGTGTCATTTCCCTTCCCTCTGCTGCAATCACAGTTGGATCCTGCAGGCATTTCCCATAACAGGCCTCAGTCATCAACGGCAGGCATTTTAGTGTATTTCCCTTTGCAAAGACTTTTGTTGCCAGATGGGAGTTGTTAGTTGTTTATATCAGGCTATGAGTAATGCCCTTTTGCTGGCACTGTACACAGTGTTGGGTTTTTTTTGACATTTATTCCTTCTGTTGTTGCACAATGTTAGCTTTGCAAGTTATAAAGAACAACCTTTTTCCCTCAGGTGTCCTTTTGTGTGCTTTTTGCTCATTTTTTGAGATTCTTTCTTTTCCGATTTTAAAGGTAAAAGAATATATAAAAATAGAAGAATGAACTACAAACTTAGAGACCTTTCCCAATCTGCTACTCACTGCTGTGAATAGATGCTAAACATAGATTTGTGGGTCCACTTTCAGGTTTCTCAAATTCTATTTTTTCCTGAGTCTCCTTCACAAGACTATCTCTGTTACACGGCCCTGCTTTCCTTACTGTTTTCCTTAGCTTTGTAACCTAAATTTTACCAGCTCCCAGCACCTCCATTAAATGGCGAGATAAGCACTTTCTCTGAAGACCTCACTCCATCATAATTAGTACAAGATGACTTTTATATGAGTGCCACAGAGCATGCTCAAAGCATGGTGTTAAATCCAGTTAGCAGGCAGTCACAAGTGGTGCTCCCCAGGGCTCAGTATTGGGGTAAGCTCTGTTTGATATCATTATCAATGATCTGAACAAGGGGATCGAGTGCACCTTCAGTAAGTCTGCAGACAACATCAAGTTGGGTGGGAGTGTGGATCTGCTTGAGGGTAGGAAGGCTCTTCAGAGGGATCTGGATAGGCGGGATTGATAGGCCAAGACCAGTTGAAAGAAGTTCAACAAGGCCAAGTGCCAAGTCCTGCACTTGGGTCACAACAGCCCCATGCAATGCTACAGGCTTGGGGAAGAGTGGCTGGAAACCTGCCTGATGGAAAAGAACCTGGGGGTGTTGTTCAATAGGCAGCTGAATATGAGCCAGCTTGTGCCCAGGTGGCCAAGAAGGCCAAAAGTATCCTGGCCTGTATGAGAAATAGTGTGGCCAGCAGGACACAGTGTCACTTCCCTATACTCGGCAATGGTGAATACAGGGTTCAGTTTTGGGCCCTTCACTGCGAGAAATACATGGAGGTGCTGGAGTGTGTCCAAAGAAGAGCAACGAAGCTGGTCAAGGGTCTAGAGAACAAGTCTTACTGGAAGTGGATGAGGGATCTGGGGTTGTTTAGTCTGGAGAAGAGAAGGATCGGGGGGACCTTATTGCTCTCTACATCTACCTGAAAGGAGGTTGTAGCCAGGTGGGTGTTGGTCTCTTCTCCCACGTAACAAGTAATAGGACAAGAGGAAATGGCCTCATGTTGTGCCAGGGGAGGTTTAGACTGGATATTAGGAAACATTTCTTCACTGAAAGGGTTATCAAGCATTAGAACAGGCTGCCCAGGGAAGTGGTGGAGTCATCATCCCTGTAGCTATTTAGAAGACATGTAGATGTGGCACTTAGGGATACGCTTTATGGTGGACTTGGCAGTGCTAGGTTAACTAGCACTAACTAACTAGCGGTTGGACTAGATGATCTTAAATATATTTTCTAACCTAAGCAATTCTATGATTCTAAAAGCCCTCAGCTTATTCTGACTGTATGAGTCCACCAGTCTGAAGTCAGATCTTCTTAATGAAAATTGTCCATGATAAATTTAGCATTTCTCTTGTGCTCTTTCATTTCACAGATAGACAAAATCTTTTATCCTTCCATCTGCTTGCTTCTTTTTTTTCCTGCCTTTTTATTCTGACAAAGTTGGCTTCAGAATGAATGCATAGACTGAATGTATAGTGTCTTACAGACAATCTCTACATTGCTGTAATGGTGTCAAAACCATGTAGACATCTTCAGAGCCAAATTATCACACTTGTGCTACAGTTCTACATAGAAGACAGAAAACTATGCCAATCCTATGCCGTCCAGAAGGCCCTGGACAGCGTGTGTCTACTACACTATTTCCCTGTATCTTGCACATAGATGTATAAAAATCTTGTCCAGGAGCCAACTGTCAGGAAATGTCTCCATTTCATATGGCTCCCCAGGGACCTATGGATCAGGCTCCCTGCAGACCTGCTAAGAACATGTGTCTCTTTGACCTTCCACACTGGCTAATGCAGTTTAACCTTTTTTAACTTATGAGCCTGTACACCTTTCCCACCAGAAGTAAATGCCCTGTTGCACTGAACTAGAATGCCTTCAGTTTGCTCTTGGTTACTTCACTTATCTTTTGGATGCCTCTTAGATATTGTCTTAAACAACCATAATACCCCTTAAACTAAAATATATGGGTAATATCTGCACTGTGCACTCTACAATAACAGTTATTTTAGGAGAAACTTGGCAGGACTTCTGGTCAGATTCTAATTATATGGCTGTCCTTTTGTCTCTAGTCACTACTTTCAAGTCTCCCCCTACTTCTGACTGTGGAAGGGTCTGTGAGAACATACAAATAAATAAATGACTAATGTTAAGACTGCCTTCTCTCTAGCACTAACTCAACCCTGGACAAAAATAAAGGAAAAATATGCCCTCAGGTATGCTTCCCTTGATGTATATAAATTCAGGTCCCATGAAAATATTTATCTGTAAATAAGCAGCTTGGTTTAGTCTTGTTTCTCAAGGTTATCTGGTTGCAGGGTATACCTTGCACTTGGTAATAACTGAAAAACAAGTTTGATCACTGGAATTCTGTTATTTTCATCTGCAATATTATGCAAGATCAAGGTAACAAATTTTGTTGCCAGCTGGAGCTGCAGGGTAACAGGCTGCTGCTGGTTTTCCCTGTAGACAACAGTAAAGAACACATTTTATGTCAAAGTAATTGCACTAACAGGTGCCGTTGAGCAACTGTGTTTTGGTTGCGACACTATTGTGGCTCAGTGCTTACCACAAACGTTTATGTATTAAAAAAATTCAGTTCTGCTTTTAAATTCCTATTCAACTGACAAGAAAGAATAGGGTAAACAAGAGTGAAGCAATAACTACAGTTTAAAAGCTAGAAAACCTCCTTCCCACTTCAGTTGGGTAAATTCCACTGTCCTATCACAAGTGCTTCTTTATGTGTTTATAACAGCAACCGGCATCCACGGCTGATATCATTGAGACTTGTAAGAACTGGATTATATTCTTGCAGTGGGATACATGCTGATGTGATTATGTCACATACTTAGAGAATAATGTAATTTCATGCACTGAAAGCTAGACACTAACTGCAGCATGGTATCAGTGGGCGCTCTTCCTGCCGGCTTTCCTTGTGGCTCAACCACAGGGCTTGGCTGCTTCTGCTGCAGGAAGGGCGGTTGGTGTTACGTGCAGCAAAGGGAGTGCTGGCAGCACAGCTCCTGGGAACCTGTAGCATTTAGGGAGTACAAAACCAGTGGTAAGCTTGGAGAAGCTTTCTCCTACTCTTGTGAACCCATGTAAGCTAACCTGCTGAAACTGTCACCAGCTTTGTGCCAGGTTCATGACAATGTCTACACTGATCTTTTCAAAGCTGTGGGCAGATGGGAAGAAGGGCACCCCAAATAAGTGTATGAGCTGAAGTACTCCATGCCCAAACTGAAAACCTCATGTGACCTGCCCCACGGGTGTTTATAGGGTTATAGCTACGTACAATGATGTAATGGGACTGATGTACGATCTCTTAAAGATGGATTCTCCAAATCAAAATTTAACCATCTAAAAATGGGACCATTGGCTTTAGCTATCTTCTTAGTGTCCCCATAAAACCAATGCACACCTTATACTGTCTAACCTAGATGCCTATTCTAAAATTCAGTGTATCTCTGGAAGCCATATATGTGCTTGCATCCTGCTAAATGCATCCAATCTAAAAGGCAATCAGCTCCTCCTAACACACTGAGAATAGTCTGGAGACAGTGCAGGAATCCAACAATCTTGCTTTCTTTGTCTATCACCTTTACGTCTCTTGCTACATCTTGTGCCCACCGTGTCCTAGTGTGTCTACCTTAGCTTCTTCCTCAGGCTTCTTTCTTGCTCTTATCATGGGTAGATGACTTCTGAAAGGAATGAAATATTTGACAAGACTTCCTTACTATGCTTTCATCAACATCCACCTTCTCTATCTTTTCCTTTAGAGAACACTCTCTTTCCTCACTTGTGGGAGTTCCTCCCAGTCCTCCAACAGCTACCTTTCCTTCATGCATACCCACTAGCCTTATTTGCTGAACTTTTCAATCCCACAGGTTTCTTTTCACTCTAAAGCTAATGACCCTCAATTCAATTACTGTATCTTAATTTTCTGTTCATCACTGCAGCACTAAATATATGCATGCATGTTCTGAGCCACAGCCAAGGCAAGTGTACTGTTGCCTAAATGTCAGTGAATGTGAATTAAGATAATTCGTGTAACTTCACATTTTCAAGGGTTAAAGAGTGCTCTCAGTAATGAAGTTTGAACTTTGAATTCGGCTCATTCTAAGACTTCCCTGTTCTTATTCCCTTCACCTTTATTTCCTCTCTCTGTGACTAGTAATCTTTTCTTTTGGACTGGGGTAATACCACAGTGCTATGCAGGTATCTTTCTGAATGGATTATTATACCTCAGTTTTGAAGATGGAGCTAAATTAATCCATGACTTTTCCATGTTACACTTGTCACAATTTGTGCCACCAGAAGAGTGGCTGCCTACTCTGTCTGAACCAAGCAATAGAGTGGCTTCCAGGAGGATTCATCCTGGCTCCATCACAGGGTGCTGTGAAGCCTTTCCACGTCCTTGGCTTTAAACTCCCACTCCCATCCCCTTCACTTCCATGCTTGTGAGAGTGAAAAATGCTTTCATAGTATGGAGCAATGCTTTCAGTTTGAGCACTCTTTTGAATTTGTTTTCCCGAGGAAATATCCCTGCACTTTTACTAACAGCTGTTTATGTGCATGGGTGTGGAGGAGTCTCCCTACCCTTTGCTCAGTGTCTTTGCTGCCCTTAAGGCATTCTCATATGATATTATAGACAGATTACCATTGCGTGGTACTCTTCAGAACACAGAATTTTACCGTCTTTTCATAAAATCCCTTTCTTACACAATGTCCATGCTACAGACATCATTAACATTCATATTTTTACCTCTTCATCTTCCTTTTTTTTTGTAAACAGCTCAATGAAACCACCAAAATGGCACGTGTTTCAACTGAATAGCCACAGTATTGAAGTGCTGTGCAATACTTTCCCCATCTTCTCTCCCTACCGCAGATGTCACGTCCCCATACACTGACACATCCAAAATGTGGCTGGTTACTCCTGTCACAGACTGAGTTGGGCTACAGATGAGAAACAGTTGAGAACAACTTTCTACCAGGACAAAACTGCTGTATCCGAAAGGGTACTGAGGTCATTACTTACCTGCTCACATCAGTTTCTGGCAGGGGAAGTCACGGTTGAGAAGTGAACTATGGTACTCTTAAAAGGGTTTTCCTTGTTTGAGGGGTCTCTGAAAGGTTTTGGGGCTACTTCAGGCTAAGAAGACCTCTGCTGTATGATAAAGTTTGACTTGGTCATTATTGGGCACTTGTTTGGTCTTAGTGAGACACATATTTTTGCATGTAATAAAGGCTAATGTGGACACCACATGGTAGTACATCTTTTTCTCTAGTTTTTATGACTGCTGCTTGCTTTCAGTTTTGGAGGGGAAATTTAATGCTTCAGAATGTTGAACTTATTGCCCTCTCCTGCCGTCAGCCAGTGGGCTCTTGTGACCTGCCCTTGGGTGCATAAAACAATCTAGAGTTACTGAAAAGCTTGCAAGACATTTGGATGAAATTGGAGCTGTGGAGTGATTAGTGGGACCAGATGAGGAGAAAGTGTATAAATTTCATCATTTAACACCAAATTTCATGTAAAGGTTTGGAGGGATTACATGAATAGTGAAGCTCAAGCTTAAAGCTGTGGAACGTGAGACTGTATGGAACTAAAACCAAAGGAAAAAAGGATTGTACACTTGGGATAGAATAAGTTGTTTCAGTCCCTTATTGCATTTCCTCACACTGAGACGGCTTGCTCTCTGCAGCAGTGGTGCGGCAGCTGCCGTCTCACTGCAGAGTGCCACAAACAGTACTACAGACTCTGCTCTTCTTTTGATGAGTTTATGGGCCGCCTTCTTTCTGCCACTCACATGGCATGGGAGATGAAACAGCCTGATGAAAAGGGAAGTATTTTTATCTAACATTTTATTAAGCAAATTACCCACAGATTGTAACTCATTCTTTTTGGTGAAAATGCAGGTGAAGGACAAGAGGTGATTTGCTTTGGTGAAGTCGAAGGGGAACTGTGACTTCCTGCAGCAGGAAACCACCTTCTGCAGAAAGAAAGTTGCAGGGTAACATCTAAGCTGGAGCTACTGTGGGTCAGAAGGAGTGTTAAAGTGGGAGAGAAGAGGGATGGGAGGGAAGAATAAGGCAGGGCCAGGTCCCGCACAAATGGCTACTTTTGGGGAGGTATCAGTTTTGAGAAGAGAGATCATCTCACATGTTCCTGATTACTGCTCATCTAGACTACTGAGAAAGAGATAGGTGTCTTCACTGCCTGTGACTTGGCTCTGCTGCCCCAGGGCATGTGCCTGCGTGCTGTGTGCTTTCCCACCTGGGAGTGTGTGCAGCGTTACTGGTGGTGTGGCAGTCGTGCTCTGCAGGGATCAACGTTCTTTCTCTCCCCAGTGACAGCTGTGGTTGCTGAGCTCTTGTTTTTCTCCGGCTGCAGAATAAGCATTTGCTATTCCTTATCTGGAAGTGCTCCTTACCTGACCCCAAGGAGAACTGTTTGCCCCTGTCCTGCACCAGCACGTGTCAGTACTTTCACAGTGCTTTCCAAAATTTCCCTGAATGGAGCAGTACTTGGCCTTTACTCAGGATGTCTGTCTCCTAAAAGTTTAGATCTGCTGTTCTTTAACTGAAAGTTTTTTCCCTGTCAGAAGATAAAAGATGTTACGTGACCAACATTTCTGCCTGCAGACTGGAATTATAAACGGATGACTCCAACGTTTTGCTCACATCTGCTCATATCCACAAAGATTGTTAAAAATTAGTTCCCAGTCAAGAACTATTCAGATTCTTATCTTAATGTTTAAACAGCTGTTTTCCTATCGGTGTCCCTCCCCATGGTTTATTCCCACAAATGATCTGCTTTCATTGCTGTGCAGCATAGAAACACAAGCTGACTGTCAGCAGCCTGCCAGTAAAACATCAACCAGAGCAATAACAACCAGGTATCCTGGTATGATGCAATCTATAGAAATTACTCTGTGATGTTAACTTAGGGCTGGGTGGGGAGGGGAATAACAGATGCACCTTCATGATATTTAAAATATAGATGACATTTAAGACTTTTAACTGTTTTCTTAAAACCTGATCTGATTTTCTTGTTTCTAAATCATACATTCCAGCCAAAGGCATCCTGACCTAATAAGAAATATATAATTTTTCCATCAAAGTCTAAGAGAGATGAAAATTTCAGGGGTTTTAATTCATACAGCTAAAACCTCAGGACAACTCCTGTTCTCTCCTCTCCTTCTTCCTTCCCTCCTTCGTCCTTCCCTCCTGCCAAGTGTACAGTTTTAGGCAGCGATGCCAGGCTGATATGGTAGGTTTGATTCTGCTCTCACGGCAGTGATGATGTTTTAGAAGGAATGCTGTGAGGGCCTGAAATTCTGCACTGATGTGGAAACTAAAAGTTGAGGGCTATGACTGTAGCTGGATTACAGCTCTTCCTGAAAACTGAGAATGTGGAAAACAATGAACACAGATGTTAATTTCCTTGGAAAGAGGAAGGAGGTTTACATTTCTATACCTACATATGTGGAAAGACAATTAATTTGAAGTATATGAATACTGAACCAAGTCTTTTTCCCTTCACTCATGAAAATTCTGCTAGCATTGGGGAACTACGTGTCCTAGGCACCAAGTAGGAAGGAAATGTACCTAGTGTTGTTTCAGAGCACTCAGGTGTGCAGATTTGCTCACAGCAGAATTGGTGTGGGTGATGCTGTTATGAAAACAGCAGCGAGGAGTGCTGCAGTCCAGCTCTGAAGCTGGCTGCCCCTGTCAGGTGATGATACAGAAATCAGGAAGGATTCACATTTTCTCCCTCTACACGAGAGAGAATGACAGTGGTGTTTTGTTCTTTGCCCTTCTTTTATCACTAATTTGCTTTAACCCTTTAACTTTATTCAGCTTTTTGATAGCCAGTTTAGTTTTGATAAATAAAATAGCATTTTTTATCTCGATCAATTTGATTTTCTATAGCAATTGCTAGGCTTAAAATGCTACAGGTTTCTGTATGAATCACAAGGAAAAAAGAAAAGGTATCTCAGATTTCATGGCTGGCTAATATCAAGTCCTTTAGCCAGCAAAACACATTAGCCCAAAACTCAGAGGACTAGAAAAAATTACTTTGCCTGATTAGCTTTAAGCTGGCATGTCTGAAAACATCAAACAAAAAAACAGCCTGCTTTTGAAATTTGTTTCAAGTTATAGAAAATCTTCTTGATTCCCGGCAGTATCACATCCTAATTTGAAAGAGCTGCACTTTCCTCTCACACCCACAAAGGTGCTCCCACAGACTCTGATGTGTTGGATAACACTGCTGGAGACCCTTGCTTAAATCCTCCCACCCATATAAAGAGAGAAAGAAAATCAGAATGATCTGGTGAAGGGTGTAGGGCACGAGTCTTATGAGGAGATGCTGTGAGAACTGGGGTTGTTTAGCCTGGACAAAAGGAGGCTGAGGGGAGACCTTATTGCTCTCTACAACTACCTGGAAGGAGGTTGTAGTGAGGTGGGTGTCAGTCTCCTCTCCTAAGCAACAAGTGATAGGACAAGAGGAAGTGGCCTCAAAGCTGTATCAGGGGAGGTTTAGATTGGATATTGGGAAAAATTTCTTCACCAAAAGGATTGTCAAGCATTGGAAGTGGTAGAGGCACCATCCCTGGAGGTATTTAGAAGACGTGTAGGTGTGGCACTTAGGGATGTGGTTCAGTGGTGTACTTGGCAGTGCTGGGTTAATGGTTGGACTCAGATCTTAAACATAAACTTAAACTTTCCAACATAAATGATTCTATGACTCTATCTCCTTGCTGCCCTCAGAGCCAATGTTTTCTTCAGCAGACTCTCTTTCAGAGACAAGCTGTCCTTGAGGTGAAGAATATTCCTTCAGCAGGCAATATTCTGGCATTGAAATGGTCCATGTCCTAAAATACAGGATTTTCCAAACGGCTTTGCAGATAAGGACATCCCAGGGTATTATGACAGAGTCTCTCTTCATCTTTATGACACAAGCCAAAACAAATACTGTTAGCACTGCAAAGAGGGAATGGTGGCCTTGTCTGAACCCTAAGTAGAGGCAGAGGACAAACCTACTGACCCAGGCATATTTATCAACCAAACTGGGAGACACCCTCTTCAAATGTGTTTCTTTTGTCCCCACCCTCCTTCTGAGAGGAGACACAGTTCTCTAAGATGAGAACTAGCAAGACATCTCTGCCAGACTTAGAATATTGTGTAGTGAAATAACAAGGGTCCAAGGTCCCACCTCAGAAGATGCAGAGGCAGGAAGATTTCCCTGCAAACCTTCACTTACATACATATCTTGGGCTTGCTTAGGCTCTCAGTAGGGGAGGTAGGAGGCAAGTTGTTGTCACCTGCAGAGGGAGGTAGGAAATTAGTCAAGACTAAGGAAATACGAAATTAAAATGATTAGGTGTTTCCTTATGGGCCTATCAAACCAAATAATGCTGCTTTAAACTGAGTAATTATCTTTCCAGCCTCTGCAGCAATTTCAAACAGGTGACATTAGCTCATGCAGATTTCAGTAGACTGAATTCATATAAAGAGGCAAGGACCAAGAATATTTCAGCAGCTTACACAGTGTAGAACAAACATCCAGTGGTTTATTATTCTGTGTATTTATTTTTCATTCCCTCTGGCAAAAGTATCAATGAACAGGATTTTAGAACCAAGACATGAATACACTTCTCTCAGACTCTTTACAGCTGATATTCTGATATTTACCCAGTCAGGATAACGAGGTCAATTATTTTTGGCACAAATCCATAAGCATCAGTTCCTCTGTCCGGTAAATGCTGTTTTTGTAGCAATCGGCAGGGCTGCTGTCTAGTCCACTTCCAAAACATCCTGGTAGAAAACAAGGAGCAGATTTAGCAAAACAGTCAAGTTCACTTACAGCAAAAGCAATCATCTGAGACAGGTAATTTCCAGACACATATGTAAGAGCCCAGCGAACTGTTAAAAATATCTGCAAAAGTGATAAATAGCTCCAGTTTACAATAAGTAGAATTTGATCCCATGACATAGTTTAAAAGTAGGACCTGTAGTATATGGTTTGAACAGCAACCTTCAGCACATTGGGAAATTTCATCCTATGACCTGCTTCAGTTTTGGACTTACTTAACTTTAAAATTTATCTGTCAAACTTAGCTATAACATTCAATATTTAATTTGATTGAAAACAACTGCTTTATATGTGTGTGGTGGCAGTTCTGGTGAGTTATTAGAACTGCAATGAATTCTCAATGAATTAATAATGTTAAAATTAATTTATAATCATTATATAGATGAAAATACAAAATTAAGACTAAGAATTTGCTGAGCTTAGAAGGATGTCTGCTTTAAATTTTAGTCCTGAAAATTGAACAGACCTCTTTTGACAGTAACCTGCTGTAGTTTAATGTTTACAAGATTAGTTTTCTAAGACACTTTGTAAATTTTTTTCCTTGAAAACAGTTATCATATTTTATGCTATAAAAGTTGTCAAAGGATGAAATAAATCCATGTTCCAAGGACTGTAAAAAGGGTTAGTTTGCATTATAATTTTAGGTATAGTATCAAAATATACTTGAGTTCTGTATTTGCATTAGCAATTTAATTATCTAAATCATGCTTATATGATGCTGAACTTTAAACTAGCCATTACAACTCAAGAAAGGGATCTTACAGTTGTTGTCACCAAAATCAACTCAGTATGCAGCATGATGAAATAAGCCCTCAAAATGCTGGGCATCATGAGGAAGAATACTGAGAACAGGAAAGGGGGCATGATTTTCTGTTATTCAAAACCCCATCTTGAGTACCATGTTCAGTCCTGGCCTCTGCATCTCAAGAAGTATTAAGTGAAGGTGAAGAAGGTACAGAAAAGGGCAGCTGCAGTGATCAAGAAGATGGACCAGCTGCCGTAAGAGAAGATACTAAAGAACTAATCTGGGACTGTTTAGTTTGGAAAACAGAAGGCTGAGGTTTGTGATAAAATGAAGGTGGCGGATACACCGAGTGTGGAACTGTGGGCCCGTGCTACTTGATTAAACTAGTGGAAGATCAGCTTAAAGTTAGTAAAAGGAAAGTTTTCTTTCTTTTTTTTCCACTGGGTAGCAGACTTTTGGAACTTGCTGCAGATGTCAGCAGATTTGTAGAGGGATAAGACACATCTATGAATATGATAGCAACAGGCAAGCAGGTGCCCTCTTGCACCCCAGTAAGGGGAAAGGAGAAAAGGATGTGTCTTCACTCACGTGCACTTCCCAAATGGCATCTGTTTTCTCAGTGTTGAAAAAGAATCCTGTGCAACACGGACCCATGGTTCGACTCAGTATGCACTTGTTATGGTTTTATGTTGTACAGCTGCTCTCTGTGCTGAACAGGATTTTAATGCTAGTTGTATGACTCTTTTTTAAAGGAGAGACTGAACAAGCTGACAGCACAACAGGATGGGTTACTGAAATAGTAGCTGGAACTTTTCCTCGCAGGAAAGGAGAACATTCCTGGAAACACTGAGAAATTTTTACAAACAACAGATTTTCTACCATTTTCTCACCATTGTTTTGAAACAATAAGGAGTTCTACATAAGCCATCCAAATGTAAGGAGAGTGATGTCACAATACTGTATGTCTCCATAAAATCCAGACAAAAGTGTAACCTGTGTGAGTAGACGTGCTTATGCAGTATTTTCCTTCCTGCTCTCTTTTCATATTTCATGCATCTGTTCCAATTTTGCTAGGTTAATAACACTCTGTCTGCAAGTCCTTAACTTTCATTTGCCATCTCTTGTAAAAGCCATCCAGCCTTATCTCCCTGAATCTCAGGGCAGCTTGGTGAAAGATTGTTGCCTACCCTTGGTATAAGACAAAGAACGCAACCTAAAGTAGCCCACCACATGGGTACCTGTTAAAATCTTCACTGCTCAAATATATCTTGTGACAGCATCTCCAGACCTTTATCCTTGCCCTTCACACTTGTCAGAATTGAAGGGAAAATAACTCATTGTTTCTGGATAAATAAATTCACACTACCCCATTGTGTGAATCCTATAGGCAGCATGACTGCTACTGGAGTGTGAACTGTTTGCTTACGGGCTTTTTTTCACACAGGAGGTGCACATGGCCTTTTTGATTTATTTCCCCCCCCATGCACACTGTGCATTTACTAATTCAGGTTGATCATCCTAGAATTTTCTATCAGCTGCCCCATAAATAATAAATAATAAACAAAGCTGTGTGAAGCTAAGCATGAAGGATATTGGTGATTTGCCATTAATCTTTCAAGCAACAGCCAGATATCTCCTGCCAGTTGTTGTGCAGTTTGCTAGGTAAATTTTATGGTTGTCTTACTGGATACTCTGTGTGTGCTCATATGTGTGTGGGGACCACTGAAGCTCATTTGAGGTGAGATGCTTGTGGGTTTGCTGACAGAGACCATTTGAAGGCAACACTGAACAGCTGACCTTGATTCTCAATATTTGCTACGTTTTTTCAGACTTTTGCCAAAGACTAGTGATTTTACAGCTTCATATTTCCAGCCTGGTGACAAGTGTTGTTCAGCTCTCCCTCTCTCAGCAGAAACTCAGAGCTATGAATCTATATGACATTACTCTCAATTGCAAATATCCTTAATACTCTTATGTTTCACTGATAGTGATGGTCTCTCACCTATGTCTACGTGGTAGACAAATATTTAAGAAATTAAGTTCAAAAGACAACAGTTCACTATTCTTAGCCAAAGGTGTCTCAAAAATAAAAATCATAATCATAAAGCCTGGACCTTTTTTTATGAAATTTCTAATAGCAGGTGACCTGCAAATTGAAATTAAAGTACAAATCACACCAGTGTTTTCCCTGTTTGGTTGGGGTTTTTTGTAGGGCGGGTTTTGTTGTTTTCTCACTAATGACTATGTAAAATTTCAAGCAGTTAGGCAGCAAAAGTCAGGGTACAGCCTGGAGAAGCACAGCAGGCTCTGTGCAAACACTGCTTGTTTCACTGGAAACTGTTAAGCTCCAGAAGGTTTTTTCCCCACAAGCTTCTTTCCCAGTTAAACCCTAGATGTTTGAACCAGTCACTGCAACCAGAGCTGCTGAAGCTGCTGACAGTTTAGCAATAGTGTGTCTGTCCCTCCTTGCCAAGACAAATTAGATTCAAATGCTGCAAACTTTTCCAACAGACTGAATGTATCAGCAGTAAGCATCAGTTTACAAGAACTTTACAAGAGCTTTATTAATTGCAATGGAAAAGTAGACAAGTGGTGGTGCAGCGGAAGAAGGCAGACATTTGGGGCCATATGACACTGGGAGCAACTGGAAGAAATGTCTGGGGCAACTGGCCAAACTGGAGGTGTTATTACCCTGGGGAGCCTGTTAGGTAAGATGTTTCCAGTTTCCCAAGATACCCTGTCTCTTACTTTGTTTTCCTTTCCTCTCCCCTGGCTGGATCTGACTATCCCTGCCTCTTCCCTTCCCCTTTAATGATGTCCACATTCTTTCCACATGCTGCCATTGCAGGTGGCCTGTCCCTGCTTCAACTGGTGACACGGAGATTGCTGACCCTCAGCAATGCTGTCCCAAGTGCAGCATCTGCAGCAAAGTACACGACGCACGAGTGGAGCAATCAAGTGTATGTGGCCAGGGAAGAGATAAGGAGCCATATGGGCATGGGCTTCAAGTGGAAGCCATCTCCCAGGCTCAGAAAGCCTTGCTTGTTTCTCCACCTTTGGATCCTGGTGTTGTTTGTGTGGGTGCAGGACAAAATCCTGCTCAGCAACACTACTGGCAGGTCAATCTCTCCTTGCTGGAAAGAAGATTAGGTCCATCTTACTCAAATCATATTGTCTACATATAAAACTTAAATCATTTGGACCATCATGGTATTTCTGATCTGTGTCTGCAGAAAGGGCCAGAGAAGGCTCTCTGGGAGCAAACAAACAGTTCTCAAGTTAGAAAACAACATCTTGCTTGCTGAAGTAAATAATTTTGGCGGAGGGAAGGAGTGAGTATTCACAAACTATTTCTAACAACATCTCAGTTTTGAGGAACACTTTTCTTCAGTGGATTTCCAATCACCCCACAAATAATCTTGTGAAAATTTACATGTAGGGAGATTTGCCCTAGCTCTACAAACAACAAGAGACAAGAACAGAGCTGTTCTGAAACTTACTGCATGTGCCACCCCACTGGCCCATCAGTGGGAAAAAGTTACAATGTAAGCATTTGGCATTGAAAAGCCTGTCTAGAAAGAGCACAGATTTTGCTCATATTTTCAAAAATGTCCAATTAATTGTGATGAGTTCTGGCTAAATCCCATGGGATCAATGCTTAAAAGGCCAAAAGTACTTAAATTAATTCCCTGGAAAAAATTGTTTTGTTGTCAGATATGCAAAAGGGGAGGTACTCCGATTCAGGAACTGCATGTGAAAATTGGGGCCAAGTTAGACATTTAGAAAATCAACATGAAAGGAGAAGTTCAGGTTTAAAAAATGTGGAAAACAGTCCTTTTTGACTAGTGCCTTGAAAGCATCCTCAGACTGCACAAGGCACTGCTGGCAAAATATGATCTGTAAAACAGCAAGAGCAAGTCAGATAATATTCTATTACTCTTTTTATGAGGTATGCTGAGTAACTAGAAGCAAAATAAACCCCAGAATTATGCCTTTATGGCATGAGAAATGTTGCCCCAAGGAAATTAAAACCTGCATGCAGTTGCAAGCGTTAATCCCCACCTTAGGTACTGTGAAAAGACCCTTGAGTTCCCCTTTGGCAGAGCTTCAATTTCTGGAGGAGTTTTTGTGTGCTCACAGCAGTGCCCTGGTAGACATATGTGGGTCTGCGCCCTGCCTGTACCTGCTCAGCAGGAATGTAAACAAGGCAGAGACAGTGTTGCTTTTAGCTACTTGATCTCTTTGAATCAGCGAAGGAGAAATGATAACACTGCTTCTTCTGTCTCTGCACTGTGTGTGCATGTTTTATGGCAGAGAAAGGAAATGGTGCTTTTTGCAGGTGAGCTCAAGAACAGAGAATAAACTCCTTGTGACTCAGAGGAACGAGAAGTAGCATATAGCAAAGGTTAAATCTGTAAAAGTGCCATTCATCCACTATTCAGCAAATGAAGCCGAGGCAATCCCTGAGCAAAAGCACCCAGAATGGATAATGTGACTGCAGTCATGTCTGTTGGCTTTTACTTGTCTTGCCCTTTTAAAGCTCTCATGCTATCCACATAGATTGCACAAGAATTGATACAGAAAGGTCAGATACACGGCTTAGGTGAGAAAAGAGCAACACTGGGGCATTTCAGCCTGTTGCAGATGCCTACCAGACCAAAAGCCACAGAGAATTCATGCAGAGCCCATCTCCTCAAGCCCGTTAATGCTTGCTTGATGTTGCTGTGCTTGCTGTTGTTTCTTGTCAGAACTGTGTCCTAATGTTCAAAGGAAGGCTGTAAGCAAGGACATCTATGTCACATTTCTAGTTTTGGTTACTGTCTAATTTTGAAAAACTGCAGTTTTTCTTGTGTCTGACCATCAGTTTCTCAGTAATTACAGAGGTGCCATTGTATATGTTCATGTATACATGTGTGGCCATAATATGACTTTTGTTACCCTTTACAAGCCACCTTTATATTTCTGGAAGAGCTAGAAAAGCATCAGGTGTTTTAGCTCTTTGAAGACATGAGGAGTGCAGGAAACAACTAGCTGCCAGCTGCTGTTTCACAGCTATGGATTTTTGTCCCATGCCAGTGCTATAGTAGTAATTAAAATGACAGATAAACAACATCCATATTTGATTTCCAAGCCTAGCAATGTGTCAACTCTGTACTGACCACGTTAGAAGTGCATGAACTTTGTTGACCCGTGCCTGCATCGCTATACCTGCCTCTTGGGACTGTGATGTACTTAATTACTGCTGTTGTTTGGAACAGAGGGTTTGATTAATGCATGATTAGTGAGAAAACTCACATGAACTTCTGTGGGCATAGAACCATATTCCTATTACTGCATGTCCTGGGTTCAGCTTAAACCATGATACTACAAAGGCACAAGAATTTAGCTTCCTCCCAATGAGAATCCTGCCACTTATTTTATTACAGGCAGGATAAAACCCTGCACTAGGTCAAACTGGGAAGCTCAGGAGTAAAATTCAGCACACATTTAAGCATTTGCAGGTGTGTGGTTCAAGTTATCTATGCACTACTGCAATACTTTGTTTTTGAGGGGGCTGGGGAGGAGGAGGAGGAAGCACGTGCAGCTTTGTTTCTTCAGTGCTGCCACATGACAAAAAGTGGCATAGTTCACCCTGTCAGGTGGAGAACAGTTGGTGTAAGTTGAAATGTACCAAATGCATCTCAGAATTAGTCAAACAACCCAAGAGCAAGCACAGCCTGAGGTTTAATGACAGCCGAGGGAAGGTTCACGTTGTACTAATAACATCCTGTATCTCTGTGGCAGTGATGTGGTGTTTGCACATGTACTCCTTTGCATCCAGTAACTTCTCATCAGATTTTCACACTGGCTGATTTGGCTGTTATTTAAGAAGTGTGTTTTCCTGTTCCTGCCATGGGTTTATTTTTGTTGCTGTTGTTGCAGTGGTAAAATCATCTCTGATTTTCTCAGAAATTCTTCATAGCACTGCTATGCTTGATGTTTTGCTGGAAAAAGGTTTTGATGAGATTTTTTAAGTGTCACATCTGTTCTTAAAGTGCACTTACTTAATTGGTGTATAGTGCCTGGATTGGATTCAGTACCTACACATGTATTGGCTAGGTGCAAAGCTGCATGGGTTGTTAGAACATACTTGAAAAAGAAATGTGAGCCCAGTTTCCTATAGCAGAAAGGTGGCAAGATCTGATGATATGGGAAGTAGCACAGCAGAGAAATACCAAGGGCAAATCCAAGACACAGGCCCTGATGGGTGGTACCAAACATAAGCAGAAGCCATTCTGCTTTGGAAAAAGTACTACTTTTGGGGACCTCTCAACCTGAATAAGAATAAAACCAATAATATTGATGTCTGTTATAACATCTGATCTCTTCTTATGCCTATTAGATTTCTTATGCACAGATAAAAACTTTCGTATACTATATATTCTATATGTAACATACAAATAATGAAACCCAGCTTTTTCACAAAGCCTTTTATCATAGATATTAATATACTTAATCAGAGAGATCATATATCATTCCAATTTCATGGGCTGGGGAACAGAGAAACAGAAATAAAATGGCTTGTCATACAGGCCAGAAATGCAATGGCAAAACCCTGATTAGAATTTAAATTTCATTTACTGTAACCCAGTGGTCTATTTGCTAGAAATTGTTGCCTCCGTATTTTTCAGTATGAAAATACAAAAATCTGCAGCAATGGTATTTAAACACCAGAAATTACTAATATATATATAAATGTAAAACATCAACAAAAAAATGTAAATAAAATGTTTTCTGAATAGAAACACAAAATGATCTATTCAAGTGTGACTGTCACATTACACTCTGCTTTTTTTTTTCCCCAAAACAAACTCTGATCTATATTCCTGTATGTACTTCCAGTATCGACAGATCTGTTTTATTCCAATGGAAAAACCCAAACCAAAACAAACCAAACCCTGATTTTTTTTGCTGACCTTGTTTGCTTTAGAGGTGGGAAAGGAAAGCATGCAAATCCAGCAAGACTCCTGAAAGGACAATTATAGTTTTTCTCTTTTCATTTTCTTCTTTCATTTAGTGCACTTCACAAATGTGCCGTAGGCTCAGTTTATAGTAAGAACACAT
>JANHGB010028974.1:0-11741 GCA_026283785.1 Coracopsis vasa | reverse complement strand
CCCTTGTTATTTCCCTTATCATTATTATTCTTGGTGGTAGCAGTAGTGATTTGTGTTATACCTTAGTTACTGGACTGTTCTTATCTCAACCCGCGGGAGTTACATTCTTTCGATTCTCCTCTCCATCCCTCCAGGAGCAGGGGTGGGGGGAAAGGAAGGGAGTGAGCGAGCGAGCTGCATGGGTCTGAGTTACTGACTGCACTTAAACCACGACACAGCTCAGCCATCCCTTCTGTGACTATATCACACTTTCCTGTCTCCTGTGCTTTTTTCACTCAACTGTCCCCAGGAGCTTCTGCTTTGCTGTTCAAACAAGGACACAAGTGTGTCCCCTGCTTAAATCACTGGTTCCCAGTTCCACTGAACTCATTAGATCATATGACTTCAGAGTCATATTTCTGTTCATACCACACAGGTCCCCCGAAACTGGCACTCAGCTGACAGCACTGCCTTGACTCAAGACAGACCTACTAAGCCACCTCATTTGAGAATTTACTGCTGTGAGAGCTGGTTGTTCCTTACTTACTCTTTTCAAAAACTGTCTTGCTGAAAGACTGAAACTATCTGTAAAACCTGACTGCAGAGAATGTGCTTTAGGCAGTGGCTCCCAAAGGCCTAATTGCAGGACAGTTAACAGGACTGCAAACACCAAGGCTCACCCCAACACTATTAACATGTACTTCCTGAGTGTCTCTGCAGAAAATGAAAATGAAAAAAACAGATGAAATAAACCCAAAATCCCTACAGTGCTACCATATGGCCAGAAAGCTAATGAGCACCACTACAAGGAAAAGCAAAGGGGGAGGAAGGGAGTGGCCAAGCAGCTGAAACAGGGACAATATTAATTAACAATCTTTTCCCTAAAAAAAAAAACAAAACCCAAAAAAACCCCAACAACAACAAAAAACCAAACAACACAAAAAAACCCCAACAAGCAAGCAAACAAACAAAAAAGAAAAAACAAACCCACAGAACTTTGTTATTGAACTATTCTCTCAGGTATAACTCAACATCAATTATCAAAATTTAAAGTCATTTGTTGTGAGGTAAGACTCTACAGTAAGAGAAGAATGAGGATGTTAGCATACCTAGCTTGAAATTCCTGTGCTTTATGGGAATTTGTTTGATTCCTACAGGCTTAGACACAACTTTCCATTGTAGTTTACATATCAGCCCTGTTTGGAATAAGGTGTAATCAGCAGCAAGAGTATTTGGAAGTGGATGCTTCATTTAAAAACTTTTCTAAATTTCAGCACAATATGACCACTGAAGTGCAGTACTGCAGGGCATGTGGCTCTCTGGTTACTCAATGCACCCAAGCAATGATGGCAACAGGCTGGTTCATTCCTAGCAGGTAATAAAAAGAAGCTGCCATTCTACATGATCATTGAAGTAGTATCCACGCATCTTGTTATAAACATGATGACGAGACATTTTGGATTAGTTATTTCACAAGGCCATTGAACCCCAAATGATCCAGTATTATTAAAAGGAGCTCCAAGTCTACCTTATCCTCTTCATTATTCCTGTGACAAGTCAGGACAATATATCCAGTACTCAGAGATCATCCTAGGGGCTCCTGTTAGCAAAATGAATTTGCAAGGCACAGGGCAGCATTATGCTGAACAGTCACAGCTCCTCTGGGAGTGTGGAGCAGAGCTTTACTGAGAGGGAGAGGGGGAAAGCCCAGCCTACCACCACAGCCTCTGACAGAATCTGTCTCTCCTAGAATACATCCCAGTCACTGCATAGCACTTGATTTGGTGTCAAGCAGAGAACTTAGAAACTGTTCTTTTTCCCCCAGTTCTAGCCAGCAAGAAAGATAAGATGAAGGATGCTGGTGGCTCAAAATATGCCATTTTCTTTTCCTTCATTAAGCTATCAAATGCCAATTGTAATCTATCAGCTAGCGTTATTTTAGTATAATCTTTCTCTGACATTTTCAGTAAGAGATACCACCCTCAAAGAATCAAAAAAGGCAAAGGCATGAACTGCAAGCATAATTAAAATTTCCTTCACTTAAAATGATAAAAGGTAAGGGCTTTCAAAGTTTCCAAGTCCTTTAAAATGAGCTCCTGTTTCAGCACTGGGACAGAACCGCCTCTTAGGGACATTGACACATGCCATTTAGAGGTATAATCTGAAAGCCCCATGCTTTTATTTCATAAAATTTTAAACATCAAATGATACACTGCATCAAAAATGCTTTTACAGATGGCTTCCTGTATATAAAAGCAATTCGTGGGTACTATTAATTGCATTACCTTGTTCCATAACAGATAACTTGATCTCGCTATTTTTAATACATCTGCACTATAAATTAGTATGAATGAAATACACCGGAAGTGTTTAATGTTGGCACCTCTAGCCTTTTTGGAGGCTCTCTTACTACTGTTACTTTATTCATTATTTCCTAATTTCTTCTGAAGTAGTGATGTTGACATTTGTGTTTTAACATGTTTAAATATTAAACCCCACTTCCCATGTGTAATTAGAAAACTGAGACATACACAAACTAAACTTAGTGAGAATAAAAAATATGCCAACCTCAGAAACATCTGTCCTGTTCACCTAGTGAAACCAAATACTCTGGATAAGGTAGAAATGGATAAACTCAGGGTAAAGAATTGAAATAACAATTAAATACTTGGATCTGAAAAGACAATGGCATTTTTCAAAGTGCTTTCTGGAATGTAAGCATATATTTTCTTTGCTTTCTTTTTCTAAAAATATTTCCCATTGTTCTTACAACAATGGAATAATGAGTGAGAATAATATTCTCAGAGGGAGAATAATGTTTCAGTTTCTAAGTTGTTTGAATCTCTGCGTTAATAAAAATAATTTTTTTTCAAAGTGCTTTAATACCAAACATATCAAGATACTGAAGGAATTAAGACATTCTGTCTCTTTCTCTTGCTTTTCCCTAATTTAAACACAGAAATAAAGCATTTCAACTATCAGTTGGAAAAGTACTAAGAGATATTAAAAGCTGCTGTTATTATTTTATAGTTGGTATACTGAAGCAAAAGAGGTTAAAGCTTACACCACACTCCCCAAGATATATTTATTTATTTATTTATGATAAATTATTTATATATTTATGGACATGCCATATCCAGCAGAGAGATTCACATCATCAGGGGTATCTCATCTGAGAAGTACATAGTACTTAAACCCATGCTCTTGTAGCAGCTACAGTGCCAAGCACGGCATTTGCCAAATAAATCCAAGACTACCACTGGAATTCACATCTTGAAAAACATTCTGGGAGACAAGGCTGAAGATCACAGTGATTCACAAGTTCAATATTTCCATTTCATTTGAGAAAGAAATCTCAATAAGCCTAAAAAATGTGCAACCTGATGCTCTCAAAACCATTCCACCTGGTGGAATAAGGCTAATATAGCAAGAGAAACATCCCAAAACTTCCACCTTTCCTTAGGAGTATTTTCTGTCAGTTAAACCATAAGACAGATACTTTCTTGCTTGCTCTTTATTTATCCTCACAGATCTTGCATTCCTGAGAGTACACATATTCAACAAGAAGGATGGAAGGACTTCCGTAAGATGTAGCTCTACAGTCTGCAGACCAAAAAAATGTCACCAGAAGGAATAGCTGTAGAGACAGACACATTCAGGGTACCAAGAAAACAGTACCCAAGCAGTGCATAAGTACTCTACCATCAGACAAAAGGTGACTGTTAACTTCCATAACTAGGCAGAGAGATTTGAATACTGAGAGGACACAGGTTTTATTCAGGTATTTTTATCAGCTTTTCAATCAATAGATGAAAACACTGTCAATGACACTACACTGAATTCAGGTTTGCATTCAGAGACAAGTGGCTCAAGCTAGTTATAGCTCTGCTTTTGTGGGGCGAAAGAGTTGGAGTGAAACCATCCTTAACTTGCATCTGCTCTGTGAACCAACCAACTCACCCCAGTTTACAGAGTCAATACATAAATCAAGGAGTCCAAGCTTTGCAAGAGACTTTGCAAGAACAGACATGACTGACCTGCTCTGAATCATTCAAGTGAGTCTTGCGCCTTCCAGGTAGCTCTGTCAGTAGATAAGATGGGCCTTGGCAGCAATTAAGTGGTACAGTTCCTCAAGTCTTATGTGAAAGGCATCGCATGAAGTCCACAACCCTGGCACCAACCAATGCTGTTTCTGCAAAAAGAAGGTGTTTTTTTGTTTTTCTTCTCTTTAACTACTGAAAAAATAGGTCAGTAATTTACTTCCACTTAATGAACCAGCTCCTTGTACACTTATAGCAGCTCTCTAGCAAAAACCACCAAAATACCAATACAGCCAGTGTAAGCACATCACAAAACCAAGTTGAAGATTATAGCTAAGCGCCAAAGCAGCAAAGAAATGTTAATTCCCAAACAGCACCAAAATACTACTTTTGTACTCAATCATGAAGCTGTCTGTGCTGTTGCCAGGGTAAATAAGGACAGTTGTGAGGTGCCTCCAAACTAGATCAGCAACCTCCAGAGGGTGGTGTAATCACTAAAGAGAGGTAGGTAAGAAGGTGTGAGCAGCCACACAAAGCTTGAATCACAGAATGCCAGGTTGGAAGGGACCTCAAGGACCATCTGGTCCAACCTTTCTAGGCAAAGCATAACCTAGACGAGATGTTCCAGCACCATGTCCAGCCCAGTCTTAGAAGAGTCCACACTGGGGAATCCACCACTTCCCTGGGGAGATTATTCCAGTGGCTGGTTGTTCTCAGTGTAAAAAATTTTCCTCTTGTGTCCAATCAGAATTTCCCCAGGAGTAACTTGTGCCCATCACCCCTCATCTTTTTCCACATGACTCCTTGTAAAAAGGGAGTCTCCATCGTCTTTGTAGCCACCTTTTAAATACTGGAACATGGTGATAAGGCCTCCCCTGAGACTTTTTTTCTCAAGGCTGAACAAACCCAGCTCTCTGAGCCTTTCTTCAAGTGGTTTCGCAGTCCTTGGATCATCTTTGGACCGCCTTTAGCCTGTTCACATCTTTCTTGGATAAGGGGGAACCAAAACTGAACACAGTATGCCTGGTGTAGCCTGACAAGCACTCAGTAGCATGGGATAATGATATCTTTATCTCTGCTGGTGATGCCCTTGGTGATGTAACCCAGCATCCTATCTGACAGTTGATGTAACCCAGCTTGCTTTAGAAGCTGCTCATGACATTAAGATTTTGAAACTTCAAAGGATGTCTGCTTGGCTGTTTCACTAGCTTTTTGATAGCTTTGTAATAAGATCACACAGAAGCTATTTGCAATTATGGGATTAATAGGGGCATTCTAAAGCTATTATCAGGATTGAGATGTTCTGTACAATGCTGTGTGCTGTTTAGGATGCTATTTAAGAATTTTCTCTGTCCTACATAACTTCAGATATACTTGCATCATATTCACAATAAGAATTTTAACTCTTAAGAAGATGGCATTTTCATGCTGATTATTACAGGGATCACTCCAGCAGCTTCTGAAAAGCTAAAATTCCTTCACAGCATGCAATTTCTACACTAGAACATGCACTTAAGGGACATGTATCACCTGGAATTTAAGTCCTGCTTTGGAAAAACAATATTGAAAAAAAATAGCAAATTATCTGTGTTGATGAAAACGCAGACAATAAAGTAATGGAAAAGCAACATTATATTTCTGAAAGAATTGTCAGTGCGATCCAAACTTAAATTTCTTCAGGAGTTAAAATACAAGTTTAATATGACTAAAAACTCAGAGTATGTTCAGATAAGTAAGTTTAATGGTAGCTAGTTTTAGGGGGTTTAATGTGTGTGTGAAAAAGATTTTTCCGTGGTTTTAGTTTTGAGTATATACAAAAAAAACATACAGATATAGACATTTATAAAACAAAGGTGTCATTTAACTTTACACAAGACATTCAAATTACATCTCACAGTACCACAAAAGTTTATCTAGAACAGAGTTATAATAAACTCTATTATGTGCCTGAGGAAGATTTGTAAGTAGAATTTCTGAGTTGGATGGAAATGGGCAAGACAGTGCTGGAATAAATTCTCATCAGCTCAGATTTACACCACTAGTTCTGTATCAGATTACTACAGATAAGCATCCACACTCCTGAAGCAGGAGCTTTTTTGCAACTGCTTTACCCTCTGAAAACTTTTTCATAACTTTTTCGCTATTAAATATAGTAAATCAGAAATGTATTTCTTACCAGCAGTTCTCCAGTTCTAAAGGTAAAAGCAAAGGCTGCCTACAGTGTGGTCAGTATTTAGAAAGCTATTAAGTTCCTTTCCACTAGCTTTATAAGAATGCAGATAGATAGATATGAGGGCTTCATATTTCACAACCCTCCCCCGGGCCACTTTCCCGAGACAAGAGACATTGTCAAGATGAGGTGCCAAGGAATAATTTCATGCCTTCGAGTAAGAAGACCCGAAGATAAACATCCAAAGATGTGGACACTTCCTAAAATACAGTACTAATTTCAAAAACCAGACAGGAGAATAGAAAAGCAAAGGACTTAAAAAAAGTGGAGAAAGGCAGGGCAGGAATAGAACATGGCAAGATGCTGAAAACCAACAAAAGGCAGTAAATTATGCAAATTCCACTTGCTGTAGCTTTACAACATGGTACAGTTTACTTTCCATCCTTTGAAAGACCTCAGCTAAGACCTAGTGCTGCAAGGTCATTCTATGGCATATAATCATACAAGTGCTTATACTACTAGGAAGATGCTTATCATAACTGTGAACACTAGGATACACAAAATATTTAGGTGTGCGCTTCCTATTAAAGGCTATTAAATTTTAATGAGACCATAATTAGATCAGGAAATCTTTAAGCCATGACTTGCTGATACAACATTGTATAATATGTCTCGTGTTCCTAGTGCCTACATAATAAATGCCACAAAGAAAAAGAGCACAAGAAAGAACAGAATAACATTTTTTATAATCATAACATTCAAACCTCCTATTTCCTTTTTTTAATATATTTTCTTGTACGTCAACACGATAGATTAGTAGCTGAATGTAATACTAAATATCCTGATGACCATTACAGTGTAGTTCTGTGTAATTTAGGGCATCTGTAGTATCAGTCTTCAGTATAAAGACCGAAAACATTCCTCTGAATTAATATAGCAGCAACTCCCTGTTGTACAATTTCAAAATCTGAAGATTTAACTAAGATTTTACTAAGCACAAAGATACGAGCTCATAGTCAGCAAGCAGATGATGCTCAGCCTTCTCTTCAGCACCTGGAGAGATGAGGCCTCAGACACTTATTTACGTCTACATTTTATCCATTCTTTCTCTTTACTATTAGAAATATGCATTTCAGAGCACTGGCAAGGTATTCCATCTCTTAGATTGAGATATCATTTCATACATAAAAAGAATACTACAATTACAAAATGTAAGTAAGGCCAATAGTGTGAGCACTCTGCAGGGAAGCACAACACAGAGTAGTTTAGCATGAAAATAAGATATTTTATTCTCTAGCCGTGCTAGAACTTGAGTTCTAACATGAGGCACACCTTTGAGACTTCTTGCATTTCATTCTTTCCCGCCCCACCACCAATAACTATTTTTTGACCAAAATTTATTTTTCTTTTATTCCCCCTTTACTTACACATATATGTTCCCACTCATTTGAAAGCATTATTGAGCTGTGAATCAACTGCAGTCAGCAGAAGTAGTGAACCAAATAAACAGGAAAAATATGAACCCTCTTGTGGTAACGTTCTGAATTTTGGGGTGTTTTCATGACCAGCACAATCCAATGAAGATAGAAAACAAGTAAGTAAAAACCTTTTAGAACATTAACTCATCCATGAATTTTCTTTAAAAGGATATTTAAGTAACATTCGTTACTATAAATTTGAGAGACTATTAAGTGGGTAGAAGTATTCTACAGAATTTTTTTTTCTTAAACATAGGAAAATAGAGACCAGCACAGTCACAACCACTGACTTGTTGGGAAGAACCGTGTGAATGAATCCTTTAAAAGAGATGGTCACAGTACTTTGCTCCAGCAAGCCATTTAAGTGGACATGTTCCTATTCTTTGTACACTTAAGCAATCTCATTGAATGCTTATATATGCATGTCCTAAACTTTAAGCTTAAATACTCATCTTTCATTCATGTTATATCTGGTTTTTACTATACCAAAGGTAGTTTTAAGCTCCTTGTGCAACAGTTGAACCACATCAGAAAGACATTTAACTATCTTGACTTTTACTATAAATTTTTACCTGTTGCTATGACCATTATGTTTCTAATGAGTAAAATAACAATAAGCTTTGGCCATCAAGTACCAGCCACTAGAACTCAAGTACCAAAATCCACTCATAAAGGCATTTCTATTTTTCAGCATCCTTGCTCTGATCTTCACCTATGAAGCAACCTAATATTCTCTAGAAAGAAACTGATATTTTCTGTTATTATTGTACGAGCAGGTATTGTACTCCAAGTGAAAAGCTTGTATTTCACTCTAAAGTCCCTTGACCTTCATTAGTGCTTCATGGAGCTTGAAAGCCAGATGGGATAACAAAAAAGTCAATAAAATAGAGTAGTACATATTTTTATGGTTTTCTTAAGCACTGGGGAAATAATAACATTGGGTTTAAAGATAATTTGGAATTACATGCTTACAGGCAAATAGATATGATAATTGCATTAAATCATATACTGCCTGTTTTTAAAAGACATAGAATCTTATAATTAAAATCAATAACTAGATCATATTTTAAGTTATATCATTTTAATTACTCTATTAAAAAAGGAGTTTGCAAATAAATAAGGAAGCAATTAGATATTGCAATTTAATCAGTATTTCATTTTTATGTTAAAAAAGATGATGAAGGTTTAAAATAAGATTTTTAGACATTCACAGACCAATTATATTCATATGTATTATGACTGTGAGGATTTTAATATCTACACAGCACAGGAACTACCTGCTCTATTTTGTTATACTAGGTTTTGGGATCTTCATATAATTTATATGTCACATAGATTTACCAAGCTATTAAGTTTCATATGTACAGACAGCGTTGTCCACCTGGAATGACTAATTAAAACCCTGGATGATTAAAGTAGTATCTCTGCTTCAGACTCCATTCTAATATCCCTTTTCTACTTATACAGCACTTGGCAGGTAATTAACCCAGAGGCATAAAAATTATCACTTTTTATTCTGGACTTGGATGAATATTAAGATATATCTGGAAATTACAACTACACATTAAGTCTTCCTCAACTTGATGAGGAAAAAGAGTAAGAGAACAATTTCCATAAATCCCTCCAAACCCAAAAGCTAAAACACTTCCACTAGCACGTTCCAGACGTATATACACACACACAAAGTCACACATGCATAAGAATTCACAATCCATTTTGAACTGCTGGCAGAATCGACTTATTTTTATTAAACTTATTCTTTCTACCTAGGAAACCTAAATTTTTTAATTAGTTGGTGCTAAATTCTTGTACCAATGTTTCCAGGACCACAACAACCCCTGCTTAGAAAAATATTTAGAAAAAATTCCCATCCTATTAGGTCAGCAGATCACCTGCCCTGAGCCCATGAAACACAAAGCCTTCCTGGGCCTCCTAAAGAGAATATAGAAAGTTCCTGTGGCTACAATCCGAACCCTAACGATTCTCTTTTTGCCCTTATACCTTATTTCCAAGTAGGATTACAAATTGTTTTACAGGAACCTTTTTATATCACTGCAGTCTGGCTAATGTTCACAACCCATTAAAAAATTCCTGGATTAAAAGGCACAACCTCCTAAGAGCTCTTGACTGTATTTGAATGACAAAGATTTTGAAAGAAGCAGCATTTTTCCCTTGACTAAATCAAAACAAAACCACTTTGCTGTTATTTTAAAGCCATGTCAATAAAGAGAAAGATGTTTGCTGAAGTTAAATTCATTTAAAACCCAATGTTGAAACAGGATTTCTAAATATTTTTTTCAAGTTTGAGTAATGCATCTTTTTTATACTAAGTTAGCCAAGTTTTTAATACTCAAAATATACATTAACTCATAGCTTTATTTAATTTCCTTATCCATATTTATCAAATGTTCCATACTTCTACTTGGCTGCAATGGTTTTTTTACAATTGTTACAAGCTGTTGTAATATGTGCCTAATAACTCACTTTTAGATACTTCTATGATATGCACTAAATATTTCTGTTAAGAACTGCAGCAAACAGTTAACAGGGGAGTGGACAGAAGCCCAAGTTTTAATTTGGAATTCTAAAGAACACCTTTCTTTAAAGTTTTCCAACTTCTAAAAGGACAGGTATGGCCTTTTGAGGCTATTTATTTCTCAGACGATATTTTTTCTTTAACAAGTACAAAGATGCATTATCTGAGGTGGTATTAGAATGGAAAAAATTGAGTCAAAAACCTAATAATTTTTACTAAATTCACAATTTAATCTGCATATTTATTTTGGTTCAAGTATGAGAAATTGCATGTAAAAGACAATGCTGAAAGAATGTCAACAATGGTCTTTGATTTTGATGTATACTGGGGAATAACATCACCTAATTTAAAAAATACTATAATAAAATAAATAATGTATAAACATGGTAAAAGATGTTCATACTTGCAAAAGTAGTGATTTATACAGGACCACATTCTATTAACTGCTAAATAAAACTCCATAAAGGCAAGATCACTTCTTGTTCCCTTCTGTAACATTTTGACATTAATTATATTTTGCATTATTGGTTAGTTATTCTAGTATATGCATGCAGAATAGCAGAGATTTGCATACAAATAAAAGCTGTGCAGTCATATTTTGTTCTAATTCCCCATGTATGTCCCTAAATAGCCTAGGATATATGAATTATTGTATCATTTAGATAACAATCTTTGATGGCTATGTGTAATAATACAATTTTTTTGAGATTTAATTAAGCAAGTTCCAAACATGGAAATTAGAAGTAAGGAGCCACTAGAGAAGGATAAATTTAAAGAGTTGCCCTCCATTCTTCAGCTTTTATGATTTTATTACCTTTACTATGAAAGAGGAAAAAATTCAAGCAAAGAGAATACAGTTAGTGTTTATTTAGTTTTTTTCTTTTCAAGACTGAGAAGAAAGACTTTGCTCCTAGTGTCCCACCCTTCTCTGGCATATATATCATGATATCATCTGACAGTCAATGGGATTCTACAGACTTTGCAAACAGCACAAAATTGAGATTATAAATATAGAATATTTCCTTCTGCTCACATTTCTGTAGCACAAGCTCAGCAGAAAATTTCCCTTTGATAAAAGACATCATGTTTTTTGGTATTTGTAGTCCATTTATCTATATAAAATAGTTAAATAAAAATTAACTTTACCATAAAAAGGAATATCCATATATCTTTTTATTGGAGTAAAACTCATGTCATTTTGGGGACTTGAACTGTCAAAGAGAAATCTTTTGTTCTGATTTTACATGTGATGTCTTTCACGCTTATTATGTCAGTTGATGTCAGAAAAACACAGATGACACAGCAATATCTACCTGCAAAGTGTCCCACAGTAAAACTACTATTTTGGAAACTGAGAGGTAAAAATCAAATAAAATTATTTTACCCATTGATTGATTGATTGATGGCTTGACTTCGTGAACGAAGATTTTGGGAAGGGCTTTACCCACGCTTACTACAAGGGTGCTGATGACTAAAAAGGCCAATGTGGGATAGGCAAATCCGGTTGCAAAAAGCACAGTGAAAGGTCTCCTTGGGTG